>CM076582.1:1519295272-1519481680 GCA_034641835.2 Pinus albicaulis | reverse complement strand
TCCATTCCAAAAAATGTTATATCTCTCACGATCAGAAAGTTTGATCCACACCCCACATCCTATATTTCCATCAACGGAGGCCCCATCAAAAAAGATGGCAGGGATGCCAATCACATGAGGTCTAATCTGATGGGAGCCATCCACTACAGCTGGTGATTGTTGGGGTCGATCGTCCACCCAAGATTTAATAGCCAAATATACCTGTTGCATATGGAAAGGTCTATGCTCAAAAATCAGTTGATTTCGAGCCAGCCAGACCTCCCATATAAGGAAGAATGGGAGTGATTTATATTTACTGTTCAACTTATCCCATTCTAATGCAGCAGATATGAAATCCACAGGGATCCATAATGGATTCAAAATATAGGAGCTGAATAACTTCCAAAGTCTGGCTATATAGGGATAGGAGAAGAATAAATGTGAAATAGTTTCTTCCTCCAAACAATAGAAAGCGCATCGACTGGGACCCTGATGACCCCTCTTCTTGAGATTTTCCCATGTGAGAACTTTCCCACGCCAAACCAGCCATCCAAAGATAGTTATTTTCGTGGGAATTTTCCTGTGCCAAAAAGGATAGAAGATTTTGGTAGCATGAAGCTGTTGAGATCGGACAATGTTATAACGATATACCTCCTTAACAATAACCATATTATCCTTGAGTGGGCCATTCCATATGATTTTATCACCACCAGTAGCATAACAAAGACCAACACACCGCAAATGATCCCGGAACAGTTCCCATTCATCAGCTTCAGCCCCTTCCAATCCTAATTGAGTAGCAGTTTTGAAGATAGGAGCTCCAAAAGACCAAAAATATATAGCTTGGGAAAAATACATAATTCCCCTCTGAGTCAAAGCATGTAGAAGGCGATGAGATGGAATAGATTGTGGAAACAGAGGAAGAAAATTCAGCGACCCGATCGGTATGCGGCTCCCATCACGAAAGTGCCAGATTAGTCGAGGGGCAACATTATCCAATTTTTTTTTGAAACTACCCCATATGCATGAAATTTTGCGTGGAAAAGAAAAGTCATGACTGCAGATCAAATAAAGAGTGTCACCGTGGATGTATTTAGCTCTATTGATGGCATTCCATATGCCTGTACTATTAATGGCCTACCAAAAGGATTTAGTTAAAAGGGCACTATTAAATTCATGAGTATTCAAAATGCCCCATCCATCCATATCCTTAGGTCTGCTGATAGCTGTTAGACTACATAGAGGATATTTCCTGTGCATGTTAGCCCCACCCCATAGAAATTGTGTGATGATACTATTTATTTTTCTTATAATACCAACAGGAAGGAAGAAGAGGTGACCTCAGAACACCATCATCTGGGATAAAACAGACTGGATCATGATAAGCTGTCCACCCATAGACAGCCAGCGATGAGTCCAACGATGAATCCGATCCCAGAATCTGTCAACAGTCCAATTCCAATCATTGTTTCTGTATCCACAATGTTTAACAACATAACCCAAATATTTAAAACCCTTAGAAGCCAGTCGAATTTCAACACCCAAAAATTCAGCAATAAAGTTGACCTCCTGAATATCACCAAATTCATAGATGAGAAAATATTTGCTGCAATTGATACCCAGACCTGTAGCAGTTTCAAATCGCATAAACATGATATGAATATAGAACCAGTGATTTCTAATCAGATAACCAAAAATTAATAGATCATCAATGAAAAGAGAATGTGATGTGGATACAAAATTTGAAAAATCAAATCCCTTGATGTAACCCTTCTATTCTGCAGAGTGCATGATCTTACTGAACCCATCCATAATGAGAATACAAATGAGCGGGGAAAGAGCACATCCCTGGTGCAAACCCCGACTAGCCTCAAGTAAAAAAGATGGAATGCCATTCACAATAACATCATATCTAATATTGGATACACAAGACATAATCCAGTGAATTATCCGGACGGGAAGGCCGATCTTGAGCAGTAAAACCCTGATAAAAGACCAATTGACCGAGTCATATGCCTTATGTAAATCCACCTTCATAACCAATGCCTCCTTTTTATGCGTGTTCATAGAATGTAGAACCTCCTGAGCAATAGTAATAGCATCATGAATGGACCGGCCATTGAGAAAACCATATTTCTCCACTGAAATATGGGCAGATAAAACAGCTTTTATTCGATTAGCTATAATCTTTGAGGTGACTTTGTAAATGAGATTACAAAGAGCGATGGGTCTAAAATCTGTGAAGGAATCTGGATCTGCGACCTTTGGGATAAGGGCGATGAATGTGGAGTTTAGATTTGCAGGCATAATGCCCCGAGAGCGAAACAGCTCCAACATGTCGGTAAGTTCAGCCCCCAGTAAATCAAATAAAAAGATAAAAAATTCCGCAGGCCACCCATCTGGCCCCGGGCATTTATCGTGTGGAAGTGATTTCAGGACCGAAAGAACCTCATTCCCTGTGATACTTTGATCAATCAATGCAATAGCCTCTTCATCGAAAAATCTGGGAATATGATCAAGAACCCAGGATTGGTTCTCAGCATTAATCAAAAGATATTTCGTATGGAACTTTGAAAAATAAGAAAAAGCTTCATCTTGGATCTCGGAAGTGGAGTATGCAAAACTGTCATCATTCCTTTTAATACGCCATATGGCGTTCCTAATTCTCCTTGCGTTTGCAGTTTTATGGAAAAAAATGTGTGTTGAGATCGCCTTCCCTAAGCCATGAAATTTTTCTCTTTAGCAGCCAGGTAACTTCCTCAATCCGCAGTTTATCCCTCTTCCTAGAACCAATTTTATTCAATAGGCATATAGCGGAATTATCCGAGCTGGAATCTGTGAAGGAAGCATATAAATCCACCATCAACTTGGATATCTCTTGAAATTCATTTTTGAGCGCTGCCTTTTTCCGGATCTCCCATTCCTTTGATGCCTTCTTAATCTTTTGTAGCTTGAAATGGAATCGATCCCAATCCTTAAGACCTGCATCATCCTTATATTTCTGCCAGATACTGTGAACAATACTTGTATATTCCATGTCCTCAAGCCATATTCTATTAAATTTGAATGGCCTTCCTCTAGTCTTAACATTAGATTTCCAAGAGAGTTTGATTGGCATATGATCCGATATATCTGAAACAATATCGGATCATATGCTAAGTATGATTCACGGTATGCCCTTCTTACTCATGGCTAGTCATAGCTCCACCTATGAAACCTCTCTTTGATTGATTAGATTGTCATTTGTTGAACCAAGTGTTATCACTCAGGTTTTCCTAGAAGTTGTGTAAGAGGAAAGTATACCCGAGGTAACCACAAACCAACCTTTTAGATGCAGAATCTAGCCAATCTGCATCCAGAGAGAGCTCTCTCTTTATGATTTATCTCTGTTCTTGAAAGGTTTTAGGCTAGTTATAGTTTCAAAGTTTGTTTTGGGAAAATGGTGGAATCCACAAACTAAGGGCAAGGCTGAGAGCTTTCAGTCCATTGGGCTATGGAGTCAAAGGATGGCTTTACTGGATTTCTATTCTACGCACAAGATGGTATTACAGGGCAAGATAGTGAGACAGAGAACAATCCTTAAATTTAAAGTGGGTGGGATGATCTTGAAGGGATGAAAGGCAACTAAGAATCTTTCACCATGTTCAAAGGAAAGAAGTGAATTGACTACAAACAAAGAGCAATAAAGGATTCTTTATTATAGCAATCAACAGTGCTTAAATTAGCGAAACATGAGCATTTAAGAATTCATGCTTATAGCTAATTTAGAAGAAAACATTTAGGAACAATCACATTTGAAAACAGAGTACAATTAAGCAAATTCTGTTTCAATCCTTTATGTAAATTATTCAGAAATGGATATGATGGTATTATAAACTAATATAAAATTTCAGACAAAGGGTAGAAACACTTATTGAACTGTAGTCCAACACATGAATCCTACAACAAGTCCAGTGCTTCAAATCGTCATCCAGTAAGCCACAAGTAAATTTCTCCAAAAAGCTTTTATTCCGAAAATCTCAGTGTTACAGCAGAGTAATAGAATCCACCCTCAACACTCTCTTTGAGGGTTTATTTATACACAAAATAATCTAAAACAGTCTTACACTAACCTAACCAATAATCTAGGCTGACTTCAAGCATATTTTACAAACAAACAAGAGACAAATAGTCTCGTGGATAGAATAATGTGCAACTGCCGATGTGCTGTTCCTTTTTCCGTGGATGTGCTGGAGATAAGGCTCTGTGCTGTCCTTTGTAGTATTCCTTTGGCTTGTTGAACACTCTTTGTTCTCACGGATGTCCTTTAACCTTTCATCTGATACTCTTTCATCTGTTTACCTGTTTTTACCTTTTACTTTATAGTAAAGATAAATGCCCATCCTGAAAGCAACTCTCACAGAATCTCCAACATTTCATGCCACCATTGATCATCTGGTATCATCGTTCTTCTGAGTTTTCTCAAAGTTTCATCTGCTTCAGTAAGTTTATAAAAAGTGGGATCATTCGGAAATAGATACTTTATTTCATGCTCCAGATGAAATAAATTCCTCACTTTATCATAAATACTCTTTCCAGTTGGTACTGCAGGTTCTGATGAGCTAGTAGAACCTACAGCTGTATTTTTAGCATGAGCCTTTATTCTCTTCTCATAGGTTTCCAAGTCTACTATTTGATCTTCTGTGAGCATGGGACTTGGTAACCCACTATCTAGTAGAGCTTGGAATTTTTCTCTGAAATTGTTGATGTCAACTAAAATGTCTGTACACTTTCTTTCCAAATTTTGCATGAAAGTCCTCTTGGTGAAAACTCTCTTTGCTTCCAAAACTGCTCCTGTCCTGTCATCAATTCCTAACAATGCAAGTTGTTGTTTTGTTCTGGAATTCAAAAATTGAATGAGCTGCTGGGCCTGCTCAGGCCTACCTCTTAACTCATGTCTGGTTCTATTTATTTCCTCTTGTGCTATCTTGACTAACTCATTTTGCTCAAAAATAGCTTGAATCGAGGGCCAAATACCCTTTATTAATTCAATGATGTTGCCCCAAAGAATATCATTTATTTCGTTCAGAGGCTTTTCCAGTGAAAGATATTTTTGCAAAGCCTCAACCAATTTTTCCAATCTTTTTATTTCCCTGAGGTTGTCAGCAGCTGTCTTTTTGGATGTGTCATATTTTTCCTCCAATTTTGTCAATTGCAATTTTGTTTCTTGGAGTTCTGTGACCCTCAGCTGCAAACTCTCCATTTGTTTTATTAAGTCCTCAGAATTCAAATTAGTGTTTACCTGAGGTGTTTGTTCCTGCTGCCCTGTGGTTGTAGTACCTGTTGTTGAAGTCTGCTTGATTATTTCCTGTTCCTGCAATGCTTTCTCCAACTCCTTCTCTGTTTCATTTAGTCGCTCTGTCATACTCAAGAGCAACTCCATCATTTCTTCCTGTGAATTTCCTTTTATAACTTCCTGTGTCTGAGGGTGCCTAGAGGCTGGTAGTTTCAGCTGTTTTCTGAGTGCTGCTATATCATCCTCTTTCTTTTTTACCAATGCCTCAATGCCTTTAATGTCTTTGGGATTGTGACCCAAACCAATGATGATCTCTTCTAGAGACTTTATTCGATTATCCTTGGCCTGTGAGGAGGCCCTCTCAATCTTCAATTGTGCAGTAGTATTATTCAAGGAATCTTGCAGCGTTAAAGCTGCCATGGCTTTGTTGGTGAGAGTAGAATAAACCATTTCCCCTGTTTGTCTATGAAGCTCTATCTGATCCAGGGGATGGATATCTTTTGCTAAAACTTCAAAATTTGATCTGATGTAATCTGTTGCTGAAGTTGGCTTTGGCACCTTTGCTTTGAAGTGGCTCATCAACATTTTACCTTGTGAAAGATCAAATGCAGACATCAGCCTTTGTTGGTTATGAGGAGCCATCTTCATATACTGATCATATACCTTCATTTTCAATGGATCATTCTTTGTTTTGATATTAATGAAGGTTCTTTTAATGTCTCCAGTATCTGTCTTTGGCGGTCTGAAGGAAGATACTTCAGTGCTTAGTTGTTGTTGCAAGGCTTTCCCTTTCTGGCTCATGGTTGTTTCACTTGCTGTGCCTGTTTGCCGACTATCTTCTCTACCATCATCAAATACTTCATCTATAATTTCTACATCTGGAGGTGGATCTGATTTGTGTTTTTTAGCTTGATAAACCTGTGGGGCTCCTTTTGAAGGTGTGGTATCTGGAGCTAGTCTCTTTTTCCCTATTTCCACATTCAGTGGAGTTTGCATCTCTGGAACTTGGACTTGCTTTGCTGGTGTGGGAGAAGCCTGAGATGGTTCTGGTGCTTTGGAACTCTGTGGTTTTTCTGCCATGACCAAGGTTTCAATGACCTGAACTACAGGTTCTTTTCCTTTACCCTTGGGTTCTGCTGCTACTGATTGATTGTCTTCCTGTAATGCTTGCTGTAGAGTGGCTGCTGAAGATGTGCCAATGTAGGGTACCTGCATTTGATCATATGTTTCTAGGTCAAAATTCTTCTCAACATCTTTCATAAGTTTATTCAATTTGTCAGCTCCACTTTCCTCTTCCACAAGTGTTCCTTTAACCCATTCATCTTGATTTGCATACTGTTCTAAATCAGGAATCCTGTGATGTACATAAGGAGATGACTTATTTTTTAACCTCTTTTCACAAATGAAACCAAAGGGGTCATAAGGGACCCAACGGAAGGATGTCTGGAACTTCCTTTCTAATAGATTTTCTGCTTCTCTCTCAGCTTCTCTAGAATTGCAAATAAAAGGACCTAATTGGCTTTTGATCCTTAACTGGGCTTTCTTCTTTACATTGCAGAAATGGATCACATCTGAATTATTCATCTGTCTAAAGTATTCCAAAGAAAAAATTCTCATTGGTACATATCTGGGTAACTTAAATGGATGTAATTCACATCCATAAATCCTGATGACTGTATGGTTTTGGTACAAGTACCAATCCCCAATTTTATAACTCTTTGACAATTGCAAGGTCTTTCTGATTTCAGTACTGAGTCTGGGGGGAGAAATCCCTGTTAACAGAGTTGTAGCAGGATGTACAAACTGATCAATGAATTCTGAATAGGAGTAGGGAGAATCAGAGGAAGAATGAATGATGGGGGACCAAAAAATGATAGACCTGGGATTACCCTTAGCATCAAGTTTCTGAACAGGGAAGGGGAACTCTTCTGACTGATAATAGATCATGAGATGATAGATAACTGAGGAGTACTTGAAAACTTTTTCAGTATCTAGCTTTAGAAATTGATCATGGATTTTGTTGGCAATGAAGGAAGCATAATCAAACTTAATCTCAGGAGGCTGCCCAGGGGTAAAGATGGATAGCAAAGCCAAAGTTATCTCGTCTACATACTCACTGGTATTGAATCCTAAGACAAAGGATATTATGTTTACAACTAGCCTTCCCAATGTATTAAAATAGTAAAAACCATAGGGGGGAGCCCCTTTTGGCTGATGCTTAGGTAACATGAAATACTGACACATGGATTTTAATTTCTCTGGGGTTAACTGTCTGGTTTTCTCAATCAATCCCTCCATGGATAATGGTGCTAATTCTTGCTCTGGCTCAACGTGTAACATAGCATTGATAGACTGAGGTGTGATGGGAAATATAACACTTTGATCAGGAGCTAAGACAACTCTCTGTGCAGAATCATAGTTTGCATGACAGTAATGAATGATTTCAGGGAAAATGTGGACTGAAGGAATAAGATACCTTGGGAGATTGGATTCCCATAACCCTATAAGGTCTTTCCCTTTTGAGAATTCGTCTCTGCAGCGACAGAAGCTCAATCGGGGACTTTCATCAAAACCCAGGTCTTTAATTTGGAAATCTTCATCTACCAGGGGTAAATAGTCTAATTCACGGTGAGGAGCATTCAAGGGAGTGATATTTAGAGCTGTGGGGACCTCCATTTTGGTTCTTGTGGATTCAAAATGGAGGTTTTCGTTTCACTTACAGACCGGACGGGATTTCTGAAATGGAGGAGAATGAAACAATTTGCAGGTTTGGGAAGAAAATTCACAGGTTTAAAATCTTCAGGGAGGACTTCAGCGATGATTTTAACCACTTTTTCAGAGAAAAAAACAAAGGAAACTAAGCTTGACTTGCAGTCGGGGCGTAAAATGATAAATACCTGTTTTTAGACGAAAACTTGTTCTTTAACAGGTAATGAGCAATGGCGGGGATGTTCTTCAACACGGGCGTAGCAGAATTTTGGGGCGAAATGGTCAATTACAGCGGAAATTTCGAAAATCGCAGCGGGAGCAACGTTCTTCTCTGAATAGTGAAAATGACTAAAAAACACGAAAAAATGGTTTAATTACAAGTTAAAAGGTTTTTTGTTTTTTTTTCGAGGTGTGACGTCATGGTAGTACGGGATGACGTGTGTCGAGGGTGGTAAGTGGTAAGCGGGAAATCCCCGCACCGCTTTAGGTCGAGGGCGGTATTGATCGCGGGGGGAGCGATTCCACAGAGCAGTTGCCACGTGGAAGTCTGACTTTTCAAAAACCGCCCATCCCCCGCTGGTTAACATGCTGGCAAGGGATGGGCAGCGGGATTAACGATAACCGTTGATCAACGAATGGGCGATCCAACGGCTGAAGGGACGGGGAACATGCGACGATTTCAAAGGTGGGCCCGTTGGGTTTTTAAAAGGTTTTAATGCGAAATCTAATCACCCCGGGGAAATGTTAATAGGCGGAGAAGGTTGTTAATTAGTCCAAATGACTAATTAACTCCAAGAATATAATGACAGGGGTTGCGGCGGAGTTGGCTAGGTGGAATGCCACGTGGACGGACCACGGTTGCGATTTTATTGATATGTTTTGGTATTAAACATACATATAGTATGTCTAAAGTTTTTATATGTATTTTTATTATATGATGAATGAATTAATACAATTAATCCACCATAGGGGCGGGATTTATATTATAAAGGTATAGTTTTAACCAAAGGGTTTATAAAGCGGGGTGATTTTTCAATGTGCGGGAATATATACTTTGGTAAACATTATAATAAATGGGTTTTTTGGGTTATTTATAGAAAAGGGGGTTATATACTTAGGAAAAGGGATTTCACTAGGGATTTAATATAGTAGAATTAAATGTTAATATGGCAAAGGACAAGGAAAATCAAAACATCTTTGTACATCTAAGAAAGTGATAACTGGTGAAGTAAATGGCAACTTTTTATCTTCAACACTTAAACTTAGAATAACAAGTTATTTTGAGGAATTTTTATGGAATATTGCATCAGTTTCCTAAGTAAAATAGGATTTTACTTAGGAACAAATTGAAGGTGAATGATTATAATGATGAATTATCTCAAGCACTTAGGTCTTTTTGATCATTAGGCCGAGGGTCCGGTCCCTCCAGAAGTCAAGGAAATGCCTTGAGCCCCTTTGATCTCCAAATACCTTAGTCCTTTGGGGGAAATTAGTAAAACTTTTGAGGAGAAAGTGATAAGGGAAGTTAATGAATTTGACTTTGCTTGCTGTGATTTTCCAGTGTATTTCTTGCTTTAGTATTTGTGATGAAAATAAAGGATCAAAAACATGTAGCAGCATCATTCATCGGATAACACTTTGCAGCACCATCTACCTACCCTATCTACTTAACACTACCATTTTCTCTTCTTTATTATGGTGCATTTAGACTTGCAAACCCTGATCAATCTTTTCTTTTTACATGATGAAACTATCTATTTCTACCCTTATTACATCCAAGGGCTCAGATTAAGCTGTTGAGCACCTTTTTATTTACTCTACCTATCTACTTATCTGCCAAGATTAAACTGTTTGGCTAGATATTTATTCTCTAATCTACAACATGAAATTGAAATATGACTAAGTCAAGTTTAAACAGTTTGACTTATTCATGAATTGTGGCAAAGATTTGACAAGCTGCACACAATTTCTTTATTACAGAAGATGAAATAGTAGTGGCATTTAGATTTGCACACTTTCCTTGGTCTATTTTTTGCTTGGGGTTCATATCTTTCTCTTTTTTGACCATTTTATTCTTTTTACCCTTTGATCTTTCTTTTAGGGTATACCCTCTTTACATTTTTTTTTAAATTTTTTGAATTTTTTAGTTTTTAAGAATATGGAACACCTCTGCTCAAGAAAGAAGGTTTGAAAATATTCCATGGTTAAATCAAGCCAATCATGAAAGATGAAACCTATTGTTATAGGAGGCTAACACTGGCTCCACTTGGGGATGGCTTTTCCTTGTGAAAAGTCAAGAACAGCAGGTCAGATGCCTCAAAGTGTATTCAAATTGGAAATATGAAGTCTTCCTCCTTCTGGTAGCTTTATTTTACATATGATAATGAAACTTTTGGAACTTAGGGCCTTCACTTCGGGCTTCAATTCCAAGGAGTCACCATCCAATCCAAACTGCATTAATAAAAACAAAACAAACAACAATATATTATGTACAAGTTAGAAACATTAAAACTTTCTAGTAAATGGGATCAAAATAATGCTTGAGCATTCGACCATTGACTGGTCCCTCTTCGACTTCTGAATTGTCCAATTCTTTCAAAAAGTAAGTGTTGTTTCCCTGCAAGGCATGAATGATATAAGGCCCTTTCCACAAGAAATCAAACTTTCCATGTTTTCCTTTTTCTTCTCGTCTAGAGTCCCACATCAAGACTTTATCACCTAGTTGAAAATCTTCTGATTTAGTCCTCTTATTAAACATTTTCTTTAACTTTTCCTGCATGACTTGTGATCTTTGATATACCTCTTCCCTGGTTTGTTGCAAGTGGATTGTTTGATTAATTCTTCTTTGTATGTCATTTGGCTCTACTTGAGCTTCCTGAAGTAATTTCATGACAGGGATTCCTAAAGATGAGGGGAATCTTGCTTCAATGCCATAAACTATCTCATATGGACTAGTCCCAATGGATTTCTTAGTTGTAAGTCTGTCTGCCCATAATGCATTGGTCAATTTCTTGTGCCAATTCTTTTTGTTTTCTTCTAATAACTTTTTGATGATATTGATAAGGCTTTTATTAGAAGATTCTGCTAGTCCATTACCCTGGGGGTAATAGGCTGTTGAATGGCCTAGAGTAATATGATATTTATGGTAGAAATTAATCATTTTCTTTGATTTAAATGCAGCAGCATTATCTGTTATAATCTTTTCCGGACAGCCAAATCTTGAGAGTATGTTTGTTTCTAAAAACCCTATGATCACAGAATCATTAGACTGTCTACATGGGATGGCTTCAATCCATTTAGTGAAATAGTCTGTAGCAGTTAAAATCCATCTATGTTGCCCTGAAGAAGGAGGATGAATTTCTCCAATAAAATCTAACCCCCATTGTTGAAAAGGTCTTTCTGTGGAAATTGGTTTTAAAGGCAGAGGTAACAACTTTCTTTTTCCCTCAGATATTTGACATTTATGACAAGTTGTTACAAATTTCTTGACATCAGAGAATAAAGTGGGCCAGTAAAAACCAGCTCTTAATATCTTGTCTGCAGTAGATTTCCAGTAGAGATGTCCTCCACAATCCCCTGCATGAAATTCATTGAGCACTTTATCAGCAAGTTCATCTTTTAAGAGACAATTCAACAAAATTCCTTCATGATTTTTCCAAAATAGAGTGCTATCTAAAATACAATATTTCAAAGATGTCATTTTTAAAAATCTTCTTTTGGTTCTGGACAACCCTGGAGGAGCCTGCAGGTTTAATAAAACATGAATTATATCAGAGTACCAGGGTGAATCTAAGAAAACTTGACTGATCTGAGGAGTCGCCATCTCCTGTTCGTTGTCCAGTTCATTAAGGTCTAAGGCTTGGCAATTGGTTTCTGTCATAAGTTGTGCTAAACCTTGGCCCTTTATAAGTTTTGTTGGCTTGATTTCAATATCATATTCCAAAATGGTAGCTATCCACTTACCTCGTTTACCTTCTATGCCATCCTGAGTCAAAATATCTTTAACCACTGCATTAGGTACATATGCTACCACATGAGAATATAAAATGTAAACCCTAAAATCTTTGATTGCTTTTACCAATGCAAAAGCCTGTTTTTCCATAATATTGTATTTTAGAGATGCATCCCTCAGTGCTTTACTAAAAAATGCTATTGGCTTTTCACACCCTCGGTCATCTTTTTGAAGTAAAACAGCTGCAACAGTATGTTCAGAAGCAAATGAAAAAATAATAAAGTCTCTATCAAATTTAGGACTGGTCAGGACTGGTGTCCTTGTTAAAGCCATTTTAATTTCCTCGAATGATTGTTTGGCTTCTACAGTCCAGTCAATGCTTGAATCTTTTCTCAACATGTTAGTCAGTAATCTAAGTAACTCTGCTAGACTAGAAATAAATCTTCTCAAGAAGTTGATTTTTCCTATAAATGCTTGCAATTCTTTTATGTTTCTGGGGTGGGGTATTTGAAAAATTGCTTGAATTCTTTCTGGATCAATCCTAATGCCATCTTTAGAAATGATATGCCCTAAGAGCTTCCCTTCTTCCAAACCAAACAATGACTTCTTAGGATTCAAAGAAATTCCATATTTTCTGCACTTTATAAATACTTGCCTAAGGTGATCTAAATGTTCTTGATCTGTTTTAGAAAAAACAGTTAAATCATCTAGGTAAATAACTAGAAAATCATGTATCTCTTTTGCAAAAGCAATATCCATTGCTCTTTGAAATGTAGCTCCTGCATTCTTGAGCCCAAATGGCATTTTGACATATTTAAACGTACCCCGTGGTGTTGTAAATGTTGTTTTATCCTGATCATCGGGATGCACCAGAATCTGGTTATATCCTGAAAATCCATCCAGTAATGATATTCTCGAAGATCCTACTACCCTTTGCAGAATGTGGTCCATTTTCGGCAAAGGATAGTTGTCTTTTAAAGAAACTTTATTCAAATTTCTTAAGTCGACACACAATCTAATTTCTCCTGTCTTTTTTCTTGTTGGTACCAGGTTAGAAACCCATTCTGAAAATCTGATAGGAGCTATAATCCCTGCTTCAAACATCCTTTTGATTTCCTTTTCAATTGAGGGTAATAAAACAGGATTTATTCTCCTAAGCTTTTGTTTAAAAGGTCTCTGGTCAGGTTTCAAAGGTATAGTGTGTTGAATGATGGATGTATCATAAGATTTGAGGTCTTCATAACTCCAGGCAAAGACATCCTGGAATTCTTTTAACAGTTCAACATATTTGACCTTTTGATCTTTTGGAAGAGACTTGGACAACTTGACCATTTTGAGATTTTCTGGGGTTCCCAAGTTGCAGTCTTCCATATCAGCCTTTACCGGTTCCATTTTAGGTTTAAATGGAATATCATTCGAATCAAACAGATCTTCCAAAGGGGTTAATCCTTTGGGCAAATGGTTATCTTTTAAATTGATGATTTCTGTTTCATCTTCTATGATTTCATCAGGTTCCATGTGTTTCAAATTCTGCATGTCTCTTTCAGTGAATGTGGTTGGATGCATCATATGAATTGCATTTTCTTTTGAAATTTCATCTTTTTGTTCTTTTTCTTGATTAGATTCATCAATAGTTATATCCTCATCTATATTACAGTTAGAAAACTCACTTTGAAGTGTCAAAAAATTATTGATTTGATGGTTATTCACAAATACTTGCCAGTTCAAAAGATTGTCTGGTATAGCAGGCCTGTGCCTAATTTCAGCTGAAAACTGATGATTAGGATCAAAAGGTAACCTGCATGTACTAGCAAACATTGCTAAGCTGTGAGCATGCAAGTTTTGTTTCCTGGGAATCTTGGCAAGTTGGGCTTGTAAAAATGTGTTGAGAATCTCTACAACTGTTTCTCGGTATTGTTTCAATATTATGTCTTTCGTTGCACATTCTCCTTTAATCTGCTGAATGATTAGTTCAGAGTCGCCTATAATTGATACTCTAATGCCCCCTAACTTCTTGACATGTTTAAGCCCTAATAAAAGAGCTTCATACTCCGCCATGTTGTTAGTGCATTTGAAATTCAACCTATAAGCATGACCCTCTGCATGATTGTTCTCTACATTGTGTAACCAAATCCCAGCTCCTGCTCCTAGTCTATTTACTGAGCCATCAAACTCTAAATGCCATAGAATTTCATGTTCATAATCTTCATCAATTGTTTTAAAGTGTTTCTTGATAGGAGCTAGCTGTGTGGTTTCTTTAGGTTTTTCTTGATCATCTAGTGTTTCTTTGTTTTCAGAGATTTCTTCAATTTTAAAGGTGGTTTTGTTTGTGATTTCCAATTCTGGAGCTTCTATTTCAGTAGGAAGATCTGACTCAGCATTGTATAAAATAAAAGAATCCATATCAGAATGTACAGAATAAACAGGGAAGTTTTCAGGCTTCTCATGGCTACTCACTAAGTACTTCATCAAAGTTTCTCTATATAATCTTTTAGGCTGACCAAATACCGAAATAGTTGCATATGACATGTCTAGTTGAATAGATCCTCCAAGTTTAGCACCCCAAGATCTAGACAATAACATACCATATTTAGGTGGAATATCAGCAACTACTATGTCCATTAAAACAGACTTAGCAGGGTATTGTACCAAAGTAACACATAGATCTTTAATTAAACCTAAACATTTGACCTGACTGGAATCGAATGAAAACAAATCTTTGTAAGGCCTAGTAATATCTAGATTCAATCTTTCCATTACTGCTTTTGGCATCAAGTTGTGAGACGCTCCAGAATCTAGCATTGCATTGTGAAGTATCCTATCATGAACATTCAGGCTTACATAAAACGGAGGAGTTCCTCCACTTTCTGGTTTGCCATTAACCTCTGGGCCAAAAAGAAGTTTGGGTTGATCGTCAAGAATATTTACTGAATCATCCAATCCAGTAATGTTAATGTTCAAAAACTTGGTTATTTGACTTCTATAGACATCATGTTTAGCTAATTCTGATAAAGGAACAGCTATCTTGAGTTTGCCTATTTCAGCCTCCAGATTGAAAGGTTTTTCTATTAGAGTTTTGGTGTTTTGCACAGTTGAGTTCTCTTTGTTTTTTGGGTCTTCCATGTTTTTCTCTTTCTCATGAATAAAGTTTTGTTTTGAAGATGTTTCAGGACTAACTTCTACTGTATCTTCTATATTTCCCACAGGAGGAAAAGTAGTAGATTGTTGTTTATTGATTGGTTGGTTATCAGAGACATCTTCAATTATTGGATTCGAAGAACTAGGAGTTATTCTAGACAAAATTTGTACTTGGGGACTATTTTGTACAGGGGGAATGTTTTGCTTACCTTTGAGGTTCTGTTTTGTGCTTTTCTGTTTATTATTCTCTGGCACATCAATCCTTCTACTTCTCAAATTATACTGTTTATGGACTTCATAGATTGCTGTGTCATAGCCTTCCTTGAAATCAAAAGTTTCTCCTGAATGAGTTTGGAATGTTTCAAGAATGTGGTTTTCTTAATCATCCTGAGAAAGGAAAACTTGTGATTCATCTTTGTCATCATCTACATTGTTTATTTCGACATCTTCTGTAGGTTCTTCAGAAGTTGAACCTTCAACATAGTTTTCTTGAAAGGGTGGCCTAATGTTCTGATCAGGAACATTTTTTCCACTATTCTGATTCAGATTTCTCCTAAAATTCGGGTTTCTTGCAACATTCTGATTGTCAGTAGAAGATTTTCTTTCAATGGTCTCCACTCTGTCACCTAATCTTTCCATACCTTTAATGATTACATCCAGCTTCTTTTCAAAAGCTGAAGGTTCTTCATTCATAGGCATTCTTCTCTCTGCCCTAGCTCTGCCTCGTTTTTCTATCAGATTTTCTTCTACACTCACCACAATACTTTGCATTTCCTCTAATGTTTGAGGAGCTCTTTCCCTGAGGGAATAAGCTATGTCAGAGTCAAAACCATCTGGAAATTTAACCAACACGTTGTTGGGTGGGGGTCTCAAGTTTTGAGGAACTGCATTATATGATTCATTGAATCTTATGATGTAATCTTGTACGGTTTCATTTGGTCTTCTTCTTAATTTTTCAAATTCTGATAGGATCTGAAGAGGATCCTTCTTTTTCTCCCATCTGTTCAGAAATGCCCTATATAAAGCTTCTAAATCAGCAATACTGTTCGGGGTAAGAGCCCTAAACCAAGTTCTAACTTCTCCAGTAAGACTCTGTACGAAAATTCTCATACGGATATTATCAGTATCAATTTCATAAAACTCAAACTAATCTGTCATCCTTTTGGTGTGTTGTTGAGCTGTGTAGGTACCTGATCCGTCAAAAGGTGTGATCTTACTTTGGTAGTCCTGAGGTAAAGCTGGAGGATTGGCTGGTAACTGTAAAGGGGCATATCGATTGGCCATTGGAAGATAAAGTGGAGTAACAGGAGTTGATGGTCTAACAGGAGGGGATGGAGGTCTAACAGGTGTTTGAAAAGTTTGAGAAAAAGTGATTGAGCTTGGAGATGCTTCAGTAATCACAGAAATGTTTGAGCTTTCTTCAAAGGTTTGCTCAGACTGAATGGAGTTATGCAATTCTCTGTCAAGATGATGTGAAACAAATCGATATTGCAATTCTTCAAAGAATAAAGGATCTGGAATTAATCTAGATAATTCAGTCTCAGAAAAATTCACAAACAAAGATGTTTCAAATCGTGCATCAAAAGGAATGTCATCAATATATATAATTTTCACAGGACAAGATGCAGATCTAGATAATGGTCTAGAACTTCCTGTACTTTCTTGACTTCCTCTTTCAGAACTTTCTTGACTTCCTTGTCTTCTAAGAACCCTAGGAATCAGATTAGGATTTTCAAATATGGGTGGTGGATTGGGGTCAGGGTTTGACCTAGTATGTCGAATCCTTTCTGAAGCCAGTTTTCTTAGATTATGTGTTTTTGGATTTTTGGGTTTTAATTGAAAAGTAAATACAACTTCTACAGATTCTTTAAGAAATAATGATATGTGATTAAGATTTCCTCAAAGATCTGTTTAAACTAGAGAATCTGATTGAAAAAATTTGAAACTAAGATTCAAAATATAGGCTAAATCAGAGATAGACTGAAGCAGCTTTTATTTACTTTTGCATTTGCAGAGCAAAAGCAATTTCAAAGGCTACCTGGCTGATCTTCAGACTCTGTCTATAGCTTATATTTGAACAATATTAACAAGTAAAATCGATTCAGGTCCCCAGTATGGTCGCCACTATGTTATCACTCAGGTTTTCCTAGAAGTTGTGTAAGAGGAAAGTATACCCGAGGTAACCACAAACCAACCTTTTAGATGCAGAATCTAGCCAATCTGCATCCAGAGAGGGCTCTCTCTTTATGATTTATCTTTGTTCTTGAAAGGTTTCAGGCTAGTTATAGTTTCAAAGTTTGTTTTGGGAAAATGGTGGAATCCACAAACTAAGGGCAAGGCTGAGAGCTTTCAGTCCATTGGGCTATGGAGTCAAAGGATGGCTTTACTGGATTTCTATTCTACGCACAAGATGGTATTACAGGGCAAGATAGTTAGACAGAGAACAATCCTTAAATTTAAAGTGGGTGGGATGATCTTGAAGGGATGAAAGGCAACTAAGAATCTTTCACCATGTTCAAAGGAAAGAAGTGAATTGACTACAAACAAAGAGCAATAAAGGATTCTTTATTATAGCAATCAACAGTGCTTAAATTAGCGAAACATGAGCATTTAAGAATTCATGCTTATAGCTAATTTAGAAGAAAACATTTAGGAACAATCACATTTGAAAACAGAGTACAATTAAGCAAATTCTGTTTCAATCCTTTATGTAAATTATTCAGAAATGGATATGATGGTATTATAAACTAATATAAAATTTCAGACAAAGGGTAGAAACACTTATTGAACTGTAGTCCAACACATGAATCCTGCAACAAGTCCAGTACTTCAAATCGTCATCCAGTAAGCCACAAGTAAATTTCTCCAAAAGCTTTTATTCCGAAAATCTCAATGTTACAGCAGAGTAATATAATCCACCCTCAACACTCTCTTTGAGGGTTTATTTATACACAAAATAATCTAAAACAATCTTACAATAACTTAGCCCATAATATAGGCTGACTTAAAGCATATTTTACAAACAAACAAGAGACAAACGGTCTCGTGGATAGAATAATGTGCAACTGCCGATGTGCTGTTCCTTTTTCCGTGGATGTGCTGGAGATAGGGCTCTGTGCTATCCTTTGTAGTATTTCTTTGGCTTTTTGAACACTCTTTGTTCTCACGGATACCCTTTAACCTTTCATCTGATACTCTTTCATCTGTTTTCCTGTTTTTACCATTTACTTGATAGTAAAGATAAATGCTCATCCTGAAAGCAACTCTCATAGAATCTCCAACATTTCCTGCCACCATTGATCATCTGGTATCATAGTTCTTCTAAGCTTCCTTAAAGTTTCATCTGCTTCAGTAAGTTTATAAAAAGTGGGATCATTCGATACTTTATTTCATGCTCCAGATGAAATAAATTCCTCACTTTATCATAAATACTTTTCCCAGTTGGTAATGCAGGTTCTGATGAGCTAGTAGAACCTACAGCTGCATTTTTAGCATGAGCCTTTATTCTCTTCTCATAGGTTTCCAAGTCTACTATTTGATCTTCTGTGAGCATGGGACTTGGTAACCCACTATCTAGCAGAGCTTGGAATTTTTCTCTGAAATTGTTGATGTCAACCAAAATGTTTGTACACTTTCTTTCCAAATTTTGCATGAAAGTCCTCTTGGTGAAAACTCTCTTTGCTTCCAAAACTGCCCCTGTCCTGTCATCAATTCCTAACAATGCAAGCTGTTGTTTTGTTCTGGAATTCAAAAATTGAATGAGCTGCTGGGCCTGCTCAGGCCTACCTCTTAACTCATGTCTGGTTCTATTTATTTCCTCTTGTGCTATCTTGACTAACTCATTTTGCTCAAAAATAGCTTGAATCGAGGGCCAAATACCCTTTATTAATTCAATGATGTTGCCCCAAAGAATATCATTTATTTCGTTCAGAGGCTTTTCCAGTGAAAGATCTTTTTGCAAAGCCTCAACCAATTTTTCCAATCTTTTTATTTCCCTGAGGTTGTCAGCAGCTGTCTTTTTGGATGTGTCATATTTTTCCTCCAATTTTGTCAATTGCAATTTTGTTTCTTGGAGTTCTGTGACCCTCAGCTGCAAACTCTCCATTTGTTTTATTAAGTCCTCAGAATTCAAATTAGTGTTTACCTGAGGTGTTTGTTCCTGCTGCCCTGTGGTTGTAGTACCTGTTGTTGAAGTCTGCTTGATTATTTCCTGTTCCTGCAATGCTTTCTCCAACTCCTTCTCTGTTTCATTTAGTCGCTCTGTCATACTCAAGAGCAACTCCATCATTTCTTCCTGTGAATTTCCTTTTATAACTTCCTGTGTCTGAGGGTGCCTAGAGGCTGGTAGTTTCAGCTGTTTTCTGAGTGCTGCTATATCATCCTCTTTCTTTTTTACCAATGCCTCAATGCCTTTAATGTCTTTGGGATTGTGACCCAAACCAATGATGATCTCTTCTAGAGACTTTATTCTATTATCCTTGGCCTGTGAGGAGGCCCTCTCAATCTTCAATTGTGCAGTAGTATTATTCAAGGAATCTTGTAGCGTTAAAGCTGCCATGGCTTTGTTGGTGAGAGTAGAATAAACCATTTCCCCTGTTTGTCTATGAAGCTCTATCTGATCCAGGGGATGGATATCCTTTGCTAAAATTTCAAAATTTGATCTGATGTAATCTGCTGCTGAAGTTGGCTTTGGTACCTTTGCTTTGAAGTGGCTCATCAACATTTTACCTTGTGACAAATCAAATGCTGACATCAGTCTTTCCTGATTATGAGGAGCCATCTTCATATACTGATCATATACCTTCATTTTCAATGGATCATTCTTTGTTTTGATATTAATGAAGGTTCTTTTAATGTCTCCAGTATCTGTCTTTGGCGGTCTGAAGGAAGATACTTCAGTGCTTAGTTGTTGTTGCAAGGCTTTCCCTTTCTGGCTCATGGTTGTTTCACTTGCTGTGCCTGTTTGCCGACTATCTTCTCTACCATCATCAAATACTTCATCTATAATTTCTACATCTGGAGGTGGATCTGATTTGTGTTTTTTAGCTTGATAAACCTGTGAGGCTCCTTTTGAAGGTGTGGTATCTAGAGCTAGCCTCTTTTTCCCTATTTCCACATTCAGTGGAGTTTGCATTTCTGGAACTTGGATGTGTATTGCTGGTGTGGGAGAAGCCTGAGATGGTTCTGGTGCTTTGGAACTCTGTGGTTTTTCTGCCATGACCAAGGTTTCAATAACCTGGATTACAGGTTCTTTTCCTTTACCCTTGGGTTCTGCTGCTACTGATGGACTGTCTTCCTGTAATGCTTGCTGTAGAGTGGCTGCTGAAGATGTGCCAATGTAGGGTACCTGCATTTGATCATACGTTTCTAGGTCAAAATTCTTCTCAACATATTTCATCATTTTATTCAATTTGTCAGCTCCACTTTCCTCTTCAACAAGTGTTCCTTTAACCCATTCATCTTGATTTGCATATTGTTCTAAATCAGGAATCCTGTGATGTACATAAGGAGATGACTTATTCTTTAATCTTTTTTCACAAATGAAACCAAAGGGGTCATAAGGGACCCAACGGAAGGATGTCTGGAACTTCTTATCTAATAGATTTTCTGCTTCTCTCTCAGCTTCTCTAGAATTGCAAATGAAAGGACCTAACTGGCTTTTGATCCTTAACTGTGCTTTCTTCTTTACATTGCAGAAATGGATTACATCTGAGTTATTCATCTGTCTAAAGTATTCCAAAGCAAAAATTCTCATTGGTACATATCTGGGTAACTTGAATGGATATAATTCACATCCATAAATCCCGATGACTGTATGGTTTTGGTATAAGTACCAATCCCCAACTTTATAACTCTTTGACAATTGCAAGGTCTTTCTAATTTCGGTACTAAGCCTGGGGGGAGAAACTCCTGTTAACAAAGTTGTAGCAGGATGTACAAACTGATCAATGAATTCTGAATAGGAGTAGGGAGAATCAGAGGAAAAATGAATGATGGGGGACCAAAAAATGATAGACCTGGGATTACCCTTAGCATCAAGTTTCTGAACAGGGAAAGGGAACCTGTCTGACTGATAATAGATCATGAGATGATAGATAACTGAGGAGTACTTGAAAACTTTTTCAGTATCTAGCTTCAAGAATTGATCATGGATTTTGTTGGCAATGAAGGAAGCATAATCATACTTAATCTCAGGAGGCTGCCCAGGGGTAAAGATGGATAGCAAAGCCAAAGTTATCTCGTCTACATACTCACTGGTATTGAATCCTAAGACAAAGGATATTATGTTTACAACTAGCCTTCCCAATGTATTAAAATAGTAAAAACCATAGGGGGGAGCCCCTTTTGGCTGATGCTCAGGTAACATGAAATACTGACACATGGATTTTAATTTCTCTGGAGTTAACTGTCTGGTTTTCTCAATCAATCCCTCCATGGATAATGGTGCTAATTCTTGCTCTGGCTCAACGTGTAACATAGCATTGATAGACTGAGGTGTGATGGGAAATAGAACACTTTGATCAGGAGCTAAGACAGCTCTCTGTGCAGAATCATAGTTTGCATGACAGTAATGAATGATTTCAGGGAAAATGTGGACTGAAGGAATAAGATACCTTGGGAGATTGGATTCCCATAACCCTATAAGATCTTGCCCTTTTGAGAATTCGTCTCTGCAGCGACAGAAGCTCAATCGGGGACTTTCATCGAAACCCTGGTCTTTTATTTGGAAATCTTCATCTATCAGAGGTAGATAGTCCAATTCCCGATGAGGAGCATTCAATGGAGTGATATTTAGAGCTGTCGGGACCTCCATTTTGGTTATTGTGGATTCAAAATGGAGGTTTTCGTTTTTTTCTTACAGACCGGACGGGATATCTGACAAAGGAGGAAATTGGAATAATTTGCAGGTTTTGGGGGCAATTTCACAGGTTTAAAATCTTCAAGGAGGACCCAGCAATGATTTTTAACCACTTTCTAAGCGAAAAAACAAAGGAAACTGAGTTTTTCGTGCAGTCGGGGCGTAAAATGATAAATACCTGTTTTTAGACGGAAACTGGTTCTTTGACAGGTAATGAGTAATGGCAGGGACGTTCTTCAACACGGGCGCAGCAGAATTTTGGGGCGAAATGGTCAATTACAGCGGAAATTTTGAAAATCGCAGCGGGAGCAACGTTCTTCTCAGAATAATGAAAATGACTAAAAAACACGAAAAATGGCTTATTTACAAGTTAAAAAGGTTTTTTGTTTTTTTCGAGGTGTGACGTCATGGTAGTACGGGATGACGTGTGCAGAGTCGGGCGGTAAGTGGTAAGCGGGAAGTCCCCGCACCGCTTTTGGTCGAGGGCGGTATTAATCGCGGGGGGAGCGATTCCACAGAGCAGTTGCCACGTGGAAGTCTGACTTTTCAAAAACCGCCCATCCCCCGCTGGTTAACATGCTGGCAAGGGATGGGCAGCGGGATTAACGATAACCGTTGATCAACGAATGGGCGATCCAACTGCTGAAGGGACGGGGAACATGCGACGATTTCAAAGGTGGGCCCTTCGGGTTTTTAAAAGGTTTTAATGCGAAATCTAATCACCCCGGGGAAATGTTAATAGGCGGAGAAGGTTGTTAATTAGTCCAAATGACTAATTAACTCCAAGAATATAATGACAGGGGTTGCGGCGGAGTTGGCTAGGTGGAATGCCACGTGGACGGACCACGGTTGCGATTTTATTGATATGTTTTGGTATTAAACATACATATAGTATGTCTAAAGTTTTTATATGTATTTTTATTATATGATGAATGAATTAATACAATTAATCCACCATAGGGGCGGGATTTATATTATAAAGGTATAGTTTTAACCAAAGGGTTTATAAAGCGGGGTGATTTTTCAATGTGCGGGAATATATACTTTGGTAAACATTATAATAAATGGGTTTTTTGGGTTATTTATAGAAAAGGGAGTTATATACTTAGGAAAAGGGATTTCACTAGGGATTTAATATAGTAGAATTAAATTTTAATATGGCAAAGGACAAGGAAAATCAAAACATCTTTGTACATCTAAGAAAGTGATAACTGGTGAAGTAAATGGCAACTTTTTATCTTCAACACTTAAACTTAGAATAACAAGTTATTTTGAGGAATTTTTATGGAATATTGCATCAGTTTCCTAAGTAAAATAGGATTTTACTTAGGAACAAATTGAAGGTGAATGATTATAATGATGAATTATCTCAAGCACTTAGGTCTTTTTGATCATTAGGCCGAGGGTCTGGTCCCTCCAGAAGTCAAGGAAATGCCTTGAGCCCCTTTGATCTCCAAATACCTTAGTCCTTTGGGGGAAATTAGTAAAACTTTTGAGGGGAAAGTGATAAGGGAAGTTAATGAATTTGACTTTTGCTTGCTGTGATTTTCCAGTGTATTTCATGCTTCAGTACTTGTGATGAAAGTAAATGATTAACCAACATGTAGCAGCACCATTCATCAGATAACACTTTGCAGCACCATCTACCTACCCTATCTACTTAACACTACCATTTTGTCTTCTTTATTAGGGTGCATTTAGACTTGCAAAACCTGATCAATCTTTTCTTTTTACATGATGAATCTATCTATTTCTACCCTTATTACATCCAAGGGCTCAGATTAAACTGTTGAGCACCTTTTATTCACTCTACCTAGCTACTTATCTGCCAAGATTAAACTGTTTGGCTAGATATTTATTCTCTAATCTACAACATGAAATTGAAATATGACTAAGTCAAGTTTAAACAGTTTGACTTATTCATGAATTGTGGCAAAGATTTGACAAGCTGCACACAATTTCTTTATTACAGAAGATGAAATAGTAGTGGCATTTAGATTTTCACACTTTCCTTGGTCTATTTTTTGCTTGGGGTTCATATCTTTCTCTTTTTTGACCATTTTATTCTTTTTACCCTTTGATCTTTCTTTTAGGGTATACCCTCTTTACATTTTTTTTAAAATTTTTTGAATTTTTTAGTTTTTAAGAATATGGAACACCTCTGCTCAAGAAAGAAGGTTTGAACATATTCCATGGTTAAATCAAGCCAATCATGAAAGATGAAACCTATTGATATAGGAGGCTAACACCAAGGAGGTCTTGTACTGATCTTGCCCTTTGCCTAAAACTATGCAATCTTGCTTCAAAGTGCCCAATAGCTTGAAATACTATGTTTAGGCATTCCTTCATAGTGATTTGAGTTGTTTGTTTGTCTTAAATGTATTTCCCTAAATTCTGATAGCCATTTCCTAAAGTTAGAGAGTCATATATCTCTATGCATGGCTTGAATGTTTATTTCTATGCATTTATTAGTTTATAGTTACATTTCTCATGATTAATGGTTAGCCCTACCATTTTTATGTCAGCTATTAAACTATTTATGTTTGAAATCCTTTGTTTTTCACAAATTTAATGTCCATCTCACTCCATTTTACCCAAAGATCCATTTTACCTCGAATCAAATCGGCCCTTCAGCAACCTTGTATCACCATTTGAAAGCTTTCTTGACCTTTTCAACCCCATAGCCCAGTTGATCTGACATAATTTTACCTATCTTAGTCTTTGATTAGTTCATCCCTCACAAACTAAAAACCAAAACCAAAAGCCTACTTCATAACTAGCCTAAAATCAAGAACACAATAAGCAAACACACAGATATCCCTTACACAAATAGAGAGATCCCTCTCTGAATCCAGGAAGGCTAGGTCCCCGGGCTCCAAAGACTGGTTTGATGTTACACTGTCATTTGGCTTGCCAATCAGCCAAATCATGGGACACTAACACATATAGGAACATTTAGATATTATAAGAAAAATGTGATACTCTATTGTAATTTTCTCTGCAAATGTGATGGAAAATGTGTTGTAAATGTGTCGTATTTTCTGAGAGGGAGTGTTGAAGATTGCAACAAGAAACAGTGAAAGTGGCTTCCGGAAACATCATTCCTTGATCCTAGTGAAAAATATTCACATAAACTAGGTGGGGCCCACACAGGCTATTTTTAGGTGTATGTCTATTTTTAAAATAGTGAGCATATTCTAAAATTAGCAGGATGCTGATTCTAGATGGTTGAGAAAATTATATCTTTAGATGAGTTTCTATTTTTAGAATATGGGCGAAGTCTATTTATAGATCTCTAGTCTAAAAATAGAATGCATGTCGATTATTATTAGCCCTTAATAATAATCAGACAATTAATAGTAACTTATTCTCTTGGAGCACTTTATTTTAGTGAATAGATGTGGCACATCAGTGGTATGAAGGAATTACACAATTCCTAGAGTGGTTGGTGAGTCATCCATGGAGGAATTGGTTATAACTGAGAGCGGCAAGTTGCAATAGAGTTTAAAGAGTAGGTATGTGAGTTTTTATTTAGTTTAACTTAGTTCAGTGAGTTAAAATCAGTTGTGCTAGTTGTAACTGAACACATACTAGTGATAGATGAGTGAATTAATTATTTAATCAATGCACAAGTAGTGTATTACTTACAACAGAAAAAATACAATAGTTAACTACTTGCATGTTAGATCTAGTGGAGACCCAGTGGAGAGATAGGTGAAAGGGTGAGATGGACTATCAGTTGTGACTATAGTGGTGCATTAAATGCATCTACACACACATTGGATATGCTTATGAGGATTCCACAGTCAAGACAAGGCGAGGTCAAATTCATTCAGAGATCTTCTTCAGCAAGGATTGTGCAGTGGAGGCAGGCTATCAGGAGGCAAGAAATTTCTGCATAGATATGGAAATTTCTGCATGACGGTGTGTGAAGATTGTTGATTGTACTGAGAGCTCTATGAGATGAGATTTGTATGATATTTTTACATGTTCCATTGATATACATAATATATGATAGTTGGGGTTTTTATCTTAAAGCTTTCCCAGTAAAATATCTTGTTATGTGTGAATGATTTTGCTTCATATGTCTTTTGTAATTGGTGATTTAATTTCCGCAAAGAATTAAGTGGAAGGATTCTTTATTTAACATAAGATTAATTTGTTAGATAAGGAGAATCCAGAAATACATTATTGTGTTCATAAATTTCTACATGGTATCAGAGTAGTGTTGATCACTGGAGATTGCAATATTGAAGTAGTGCCGAGTATTGTGCTGGTGGACAATTCAAATTTGTTACAAGAATTTCTTGGTGCGACAATTGAGTATACATTGAAATGGATTTTAATGGTTTGAGGTTCGAGTATGCATTGGAGGGCATCTTGAACTACATAGCTTGGAAGGACAATATGGAGGTGGTGCTTGAAAATAATGGCTTGAAGGAGTTCATCGATAGCAATGTTCCTAAGCCCACTTCGGCGGATGCTGCAGTACTAGACTTATGGCAAAAGAAAGTAGCAAGGGCGAGGAGGATTCTGCTGGAAGGTGTGAAAGACCATGTTGTGTCAAGCCTTCATGGGAAAGCCACTCCATTTTCAATATGGAAGGCTTTGGCAGATCGTTTCCAAAGTTGTAGCGACCATAGGAAATTGGCGCTGAAGGATAAACTTAGAAAAATCAAGATAGAGAAGAACGAAACTACTCTAGTATACTTGATAAAGTTTTTCTAATGCAGGGATGAGCTTGGGAGTGTAGGAGTTAGTGTTGTAGATGATGAATTGGTAGGCTTGTCTTTCCTTGGGCTCCTAAAGAGTTGGCACAATTATAAAAAAATTGTCTATGGATGGGTGAACTGCCAAATTGGGAGCGACTGTGGTTAGATCTAGTGTCGGAGGAGATAAGGCAAACCACCACAGATGGCTCTTCATCAAAGAATGATGATGAAGAGGATTTTGCTTTGGCTGCCAAGGTGAAGAAGAAGAAGGGGAAGTAATTCCATTCTAGATCTGAGGTCGGTGAAGATGGAAAGGAGCACAACATGTCCAAAGTAAAGTGTTTTCACTGTCACGAGTTTGGACATATTGCCACAAATTGTCCACATAATAAGAAGAACAAGATGGCTTCTAGAGCTGCAACTGGTGAGTCCCTTGCCTCACAATTTGATCTTGAATTCTCATTTATCGCATGCATGGTGTCTACTGCATTGGGATTGGGGTGGTACTTTGATAGTGGTGCTTCCTTTCACATGACAGGAGATGAGAAATTGGTCAGTGACTTGGTGAAGAAATATCTCTAGATGCATGTTGAGTTGGGTGACAATGGACGATACAGTGCGACTGGCATTGGTACCATTACCTTTCTGAGGGCATCATGTAAACTCTTTCACTTAAAAGATGTTGTGCATGTTATAGGTTTAAAGAAGAATTTAATCTCAGTCGCAATGTTAGGGGATAAAGGCTTTGATATTGTCTTTAGAGAAGGAAATTTTTTCCTCCGACACAAAGCAACAAGGAAAGCCAAGAAGGTTTGGATTTGAGCTAAGAATCTCAACATACTTGAAGTATATGGGATTTCTACAGAGCTTCCCATTGTTGGGAAGTGCGAGAAAGCCATGCATTTGAAGCTTGAGAGGCAGCAGGATTTGCATGAAGGTAAGAGTGAACCTCAGGATGTGGAGCAGGCACAAGATGAGGATCATGGAGTGGGAGAAACCACTCATGCAGAGAAATTTCATTCCAGATGGGCAGAGGGAGTGCATGTGGCTATACCACCAGGTAAGAGGTGGGGTGACATGCATGAGTAATCCTAAGCAAATATTTCTGGGCATGATTCAATGAGATGGTGTGGATCTCATGAGTTGAACCTCCCTATGAGGCACGCACAGAGCAGCAGTAGCATGATCAATTGGATCGATGCAATCAGATCAAAGTGACAGTGTCGAATACTAGAGCGCGGATCAGAGTTGACAACAAGTGCAGAGTGCATGGGTGTAGAGTTCAATAGTGCAGTCGTTCCTAAAGACATGTGTAGTAGCTAAGCAGAAGTTGGAAGAATTTGATGACAGATGCATTAGGCTGATTTAGTTGTTTGTATTCTATTCAGTTTCGGAAGTGTTGCATGCAAGTATTACAGGGCGGATGCATGGAGTATTAGGGCGCAAGCAAAGACAGTCCTTTGTTTTTGAGAGGGAGTGTTGAATATTGCAACAAGATATAGTGAAAGTGGCATCCAGAAACATCATTCCTTGATCCTAGTGAAAAATAATCACCTAAACTAGGTGGGGCCCACACAAGCTATTTTTAGGTGTATTTCTATTTTTAGAATAGTGAGCATATTATAAAATTAGGAGGATGTTGATTCTATATGGTTGAGAAAATTATATCTTTAGATTAGTTTCTATTTTTAGAATATGGGCGAAGTCTCTTTATAGATCGTTAATCTAAAAATAGAATGCATGTAGATTATTATTAGCCTTAATAATAATCAGACAATAAAGAGTAAATTATTCTCTTGGAGCACTTTATTTTACTGAAAAAATCTGGCACATCAATGGGATGAAGGAATTACACAATTCCTAGGGTGGTTGGTGAGTCATGCATGGAGGACTTCATTATAACTGATAGCGGAAAGTTGTAACAGAGTTGAAAGAGTAATTATGTGAGTTGTTATTTAGTTTTACTTAGTTCAGTGAGTTAAAATCAGTTGTGCTAGTTGTAACTGAACATACACTAGTGATAGATGAGTGAATTAGAAATTTAATTAATTCAAAAGTAGTGTCTTACTTGAAACTAAACAAATACAACAGTTAACTACTTGCATGTTAGATCTAGTGGAGACCTAATGGAGAGATAGGTGAAAGGGTGAGTTGGACTATCAGTTGTGACTATAGTGGTGCATTCAATGCATCTACACACACATTGGAGATGCTTATGAGGATTGCGCATTCAACAAAAGGAAAGGTCGAATTCATTCAGGGATCTTCTTCAGCAGGGATTGCGCAGTGGAGGCAGGTTGTCAGGAGGCAAGAAATTGGTGCATAGATATGAAAATTTCTGAATGTCAGTGTGTGATGATTTTTTATTGTATTGAGAGCTCTATGAGCTGCGATTTGTATGATATTATTACATTTTCCATTGACATACATAGTATATGATAGTTGGGGTTTTTAGTTTTAAGCTTTCTCGGTAACATATCTTGTTATGTGTGTTAGGTCTTTGTAGTTTGGAAGATTGGAAAATACAAATGTTGCAGAGCCTACATATGAACCACTTTGGGATTCTAGGATCTAGCCCTCCTGAATCCAGAGAGGGATCTCTCTATAAGTGAAAATATTGATTTATCTTTTAAGGTTTTAATATGATATTAGGCTAGTTATGAAGAAAAAAATTTGTTGTTTGTTTTCTTGAGTATGATCTTTAATTGAGTCGAAAGTCCTAAAAATGAAAGGGTTTCATAGGGGTAAAGATGTGAATAATCAAAACAAGGTTCAGCTGATAGGATGGGTATGAAACAACACTTAATCCATTGGGCTATGGAGTCATATAAGGTTTTAATTGTACAACAGTTATCAAGAGTCGTCCATGGGGCAAGTCATCTATATCAAAAGATCCTTTAGATTAAATGATGGAATGGGACATTAAGAGTGTTGTGAAAGTGGAAAAAGCTAATAATTTCAACAAGGATTTATCAAATTTCCAAACAAGAAAAAGCGTTTTTAAGTAACTGTTTGAAACCAGCCAAAGGACAGGGCTAACCATAGACTTCTTTATAAAAGCTTGTATTAAAGCTAACTTATCAGACAAACAATCCAATAACCCACATGACTACTTTCAAAAAGGATGAAAACATATAAGAAAAAAAAATGTAGCTTAAGATCAAGTAAGATATCATTAAAATCTAGGCTTGGTTTCAGCATACTCTTAGGGAAACTTTCAAACAACCTTTGGAGAAATAACTAGAAGACATGGAAAACCATAAACTTTTCTAGTTTAACTCTACTTAGCATGTAATAAAAATATCATTCAAAAACAATGTTTAAAGTTTAGATAGTAAGACAGGGGCTCACCAACGTTCCTTGACTGTTTGGACTATATTAAATCATTCTTAAATACACAAAGGAGGAAAACATAAAGATAAAGCTTATCAGTGAGAGTATGGTACTTTTAAGGGTAAATCCTAGCTCTATATTTTCTATTCTTTATCAGAGAAAAATAGAAAAATTTATGGAAAACATAAGAAGGAAAACAAGTACAATGAGAGTTATATCACCAATGGTATAGACCAGGATCCCATGAATCATCTTGTGTATTGATGTCAATCCAGTTACATACTACAAGTCCAATGTTTCAGTACAACAACAACTTCTCTTCTCAGCCTAACTTCTTTGATTACAAACAGAGCTTCAATAGCCTCTCAGAACTATTTACATGTAGAAAGTTTCAAGCAGCAAGCATTACATCAAAGCCCAACAACCAACCCACATCTCATCTTCTTCAAAAGTATTTATAGAAGAAAGAGGAGGTGGGATGAGAGAAAGGGTCTCTAGGTTCAATTAATACAAGTTAATGCTTCTCTATCTTTGAAAAGCTCAATAGAGAAGATTTCAGATCTTTTCCATGTATTAATTAGTTTTTATTTAAGTTTTAGCTACTTGGCAGATTTTGTTGACTTTAAAACTCCTGTAGGCAGGCTCGCAATAACTCTAGTTGTCTTTAAACAAATATCTTCTGACTGGGCAATGACTATGCCTTCTTTTGATTTATTGAGAGCTGTAGGTGGCACTTTGGTTGCGGAAGAGGATATTTTAGCCTCTGATGTGGAAATGGAGGCTTCTTTCGACTGACCTATATCTTTATTTTTATAAACACAGTGATTTGCTTTCTGATCTGTGTTTAGGCTTAATTAAGCCTTAACCTTCATCTTGAATTCTTCATTCTTTGGCATTGTCTTAATCTCTTTGATCTATGGATTACAAACCCTGATCTTCAGGTTTAGGCATTAATCCCTTTATCGTTGATTTTTCATTTTGATACACTTCGTTGTTGTGTTTCAGTGGCACAAGTGGCTTTCTGTCAGTTGGAGGGTTTCATCTAATTGATCAAGGATCATGATCCATCGATGTAATTGAGAGACTGAAACCCTGTTGGTTCCTTTATTCATGGCTTAAGGCATAGAATCGTCACTCCAAGCCCTATTTATCACCTGTCTGTGACTGTGGAAAAAAACGGATTAACCACCATTTAAGCCTCTGTAAAACAAAAAAAAACTCATTAAGAAACCCTGCGATTCGTGGTGAAATTGCGTTCAGAGGTTTAATGGAGGTGATGGAGCACTTGAGGATGAGGACATGCAGCAAAAGAAGGGTCGAAACCTGGAAGAACAACTAACCAGGAAATTTTTTGAATTATGGTGTGAATTTGAGGTTAAGTGGTTTCAGAAAACCGTTAATGGTTTTCACGTAGCGTTTGGGGGGGGGGGAGGTGGTATTCGCTTTTGGAACTCGATTCCATACAACGTTTGAAATGTGGAAAATGAAAACCGTCCATATCACACAGAAGTAGCGCACTGGGACGGGAGGCCAAAAATTACACGACTTAGAGTTTTGACCGTCGAATTGAAGGCTTCAGATCCAACAACGTGGATAAAACGCGATGAGGTGTAAGATGCAGGGTGGTAAATGGAATGGGGTCTATGGTGACGTGTTCTTCCTTGTCGCATAGTGGATGGGGGTTGGCCTATCGGGTTTAATCCCGATCGTCAGATCTGATGAATGGACGATCGAGATTTAAAGAGGAGGCGGAGAATCTTGAAAGGGAAAAAGGGACGGAAAGGTGATCAGGCGGAAGGATGGGGATTGATGGCCGTTGATCTATTTAGATCAATGGTCCAGATTCATTTTAAATCATAACATCGTGGTAATGAAAAAAATAAAGGAAAGTAAGGTTTCAGAAAGGGTTTTTAAGCCTTTAAGCACCCGATTGCGAGGCTTAGGTTATATGAAACGGGGGGCTAAAGGATATAAGCCCTTGGGGGCTTAAGAACCTCATAGTGCAGAAAATTGATTTTTAGGGCAAAAACAGAGATTTTTAAGGCCTGAATAGGGTTCCGATAGATGAAATAAGAGTTTTTAAACCAAATGAAAGGGGAACATAAGGTTTTAAACAGGTCTTTGGAATGATTTAGAGGTTAAATGAAGGGTTTTTAGAAGGAATTTATGAAGGGAATAAGGGTGAAAATGGAATTGTTTGGGAGTGAAAGGAGAAGTGAAATGATGGAAAATAGAGCCTTATGAGCAGTTTTTCTTTGCTAAACAACAAGATTCTTTAGGATTAATAGTGAAATAGCAGTGAAGATTATCTCAAATGGTAATCATTATCATAAGACTTCAAGAACTCACAATTTGGACATGAAAATGTTTCTTGAAGGCCTAAAATATTTAGCCACCATTTAATATGACAAAATTTTTATAGGTGGCTAAGAGTGGCTCCACATGGGGATGGCATCTTCTTGAAGGTGTCAAGAACCTTAGCTATTGATCTTTGGCTTTTCAGTAAACCAGTGCCTTCATCCATTGCGCATCAAATTTCTTTTTCTTTAGCTGACCTCTCTTTGATCTGAAAATCTTTGAAGAAATCTGAAAAAATGGAATTATATCAAAACAACATCTCGACCTACCCATTCCTAATGATCCTAACATTTTTTCTTCTTTCAAAGTGCATTTGGACTAGCAAACTCTTTTCATAAACATTTTATTCTTTTGAAAAAAATAGGAAACTAATCTATTTCTACTCTTATTTCTCCATGAACTCAGATTAAATAGTTGAGTTCATAAGTTTCTCTACCTAACTACTATCTGTCAGGATTAGACTGTCTGATAGAATTTTATTCTCTAAATTCTAAAATAGAAATTTAAAAAAAGCCAAGCCAGGATTAAGTAGTCTAACTTGCTGTTGATCTATGGCATAAAAACAAGCTGCACATAGACTAAAATTTGTAGAAAAATAACACAAAATTGTGAAGGCTTTAGATCTGAAAATCAAAAACATCCTTCATTATTCTTCAGCTCTGGTTTTGATTTTGTTTGAGCTGCTTCCTCTTTCTTTCCTGGTTCAAGTTTTGAGCTTTTTAGAACCAGTTCTTCATCAATCTGATAGGTTCAAGATTTGAGCTTGTTTGAACCTTTGTTTTTCTATCCTAATCTACCTTACTGATAAGTCGAGATGATGTTGTTTGACTGATCTAATTCACTAACCTATCAGCAGTAAATTGAAAATTTAATTAGTCATGACTAGGCTGTATGACTAACTAGAAGTGTGTTTTAAGGTGTGGCGTTTGAGCTTGCACACTTTCAGACTTTGTCTCTCTTTTTTGGTATGGGGCTGTACCTTTCTTGTTTTCATTCTGCCCTCTTTTCTTCTCTATTGTTTTTGTATTTTTATTTTTCTAAATTTGAATGCAATGTTCAGAAAATGATAATTTACAATGGAAAGTAAAAAGCTTCAAACTGGTACAGCTAAGAAAAATAATGTTTGATCATCTTTCCATTAACAGGACCTCCAAAAAGTTCAGTTCCATTTAATTCTTACAAGAAATAAGCATTGTTACCAGCAGTAGAATGAATAAGATAAGGGCCTAGCCATAAGTTATCAAATTTTCCATGTTTGCCCTTATCTTCTCTCCTGGAATCCCACTTCAAAACTTTTTCACCAATGTTGAAATCACTAGACTTTGTCCTTTTGTCAAACAAATTCTTGATGTTTTCTTGCTTGTATAGTGCTATGTTGTAAACTTCCTCTCTGGTTTGTTGAAGGTGTATAGTCTGGTTTATTCTTCTTGTCATATCATTATCCTCAGACTGTACATCTTGGATTAGCTTCATGACTGGCAATCCTAAACTGGTTGGAAAAATTGCATCTGCTCCATAGACTAGCTGGTAGGGTGACATTCCAGTTGATTTCTTAATTGTTAATCTTTCAGCCCATAATGCATGTACTAGCTTTGTGTGCCATGATTTTTTATTGTCTTCCAGCAACTTCTTGATTATATTCACCAAACTCGTATTTGAGGATTCTGTTAACCCATTACCTTAAGGGTAATAAGCAGTAGAATGGCCCAATGAAATCTGATACTCATGACAAAATTCAACCATCTTTTTGGATGCAAATTCAGCAGGATTGTCATTGATAATCTTCCTAGGACAACTAAATCTAGATAGGATATGATTTTCAAGGAATTTTATGATGACAGAGTCAGTGGCTTGCCTACAAGGGATGTCTTCTATACATTTGGTAAAGTAGTCTGTTGCAGTGAGGATCCATCTATGTTGGGAAGATGAGGCTAGATGGATTTCCCCAATGAAGTCTAGACCCCACTGTTGAAAAGGAGCTTCAACAATGATTGGATGCAAGGGTAAGGGAAGTAGTTTTCTTTTACCTTCAAAGATTTGGCATTTTTGACAGTCAATAATCATTTTATGGACATCTTGAAAGAGGGTGGGCCAATAGTAACCAACTCTAAGGATTTTATTGGTAGTTGTCTTCCAATCGAGATGGCCTCCACATTCTCCTTCATGTAATTCATGCTTTATCTTATCTACATAATTCTCAGGCAAAAATTTAAGCAATAATCCACTATAATTTTTCCAATATAGACATTTATCCAAAATGTAGTAATTAACAGCTTTCAACTTTAAAAATCTTTCCTTCATTTTAGACAAACCAAGAGGTGTATTTAAATTGAGCAAGAAATACAAAATATCAGCATACCAAGATGAAAACAGAAAATGATCTTCAATAATGGGAGTTGACAACTCCTCTTATTCATCTAATGTATTTAACATGTTTATATCAAGAGCTTCAAAATTAGACTCAGTCATTAATCTTGCTAGTCCTTGGACTTTTATGAGTTTAGTGGGCTTGATTTCTAAATCATATTCAAGTATTATAGCAATCTATTTTTCTCTTTTTCCGTTTGGATCCTGGGTTAAAATGTCTTTTACAACTGAATTTGGCAGAAATGCAATTATGTGGGAATGTAAAATGTAAACTCTGAAGTCTTTTAAGGCTTTGACTAAGGCAAAGACTTGTTTTTCCATGATATTATACTTCAAAGGTGCATCTCTCAATGCCTTACTAAATAATGCAATTGGCTGCTCTTGTCCCTTCAAGTTCTTCTGTAATAGGACAACAGCTATAGTGTGTTCTGATGCAAATGAAAAAGTGAAGAAATCATTTGTAAAATCAGGTAATGAGAACTGGTGTTTTGGTTAATGCTTGTTTTACGAGTTTAAATGATTTCTTTGCTTCCAAGGTCCATTTAACTCCTTCTTCCTTTATGAGAATATTTGTTATGTTTCTAAGGATTTCAACTAAATTGGTTATGAACGTTCTCAAGAAATTAATCTTCCCAATGAAAGATTGAAGTTCCTTGATGTTTCTAGGATGGTTGATTTGCAATATACCATCAATCCTCTTTGGGCGTATCTTTATCCCTTCTTCTGATATGATATGTCCAAGTAGTTTGCCTTCTTGGAGACCAAACATTGTCTTTTTTGGATTTAAAGATAACCCATATTTTCTGCATTTCTCAAAGATTTTTCTCAAGTGTTCTAGGTGTTCTTCATCTGTTTTGAAAAAAACAGTAATATCATCAAGGTAAATAATGATGAAGAAGCCTAATTCTTCTGAGAATGCAATATCCATGGCTCTCTGAAATGTGGCACCAGCATTCATTAAACCAAAGGGCATTTTCACATACATGAAAGTACCCCAGGGTGTAGTAAAGGTTGTTTTGACTTGATCATTAGGATGTACTAGAATTTGATTGTAACCTGAGAAGCCATCTAACAAATAAATCCTTTTAGAACCAACTACCCTTTGTAAAATGTGATCCATCTTGGGTAAAGGGTAGTTCTCCTTTAATGATGCTATCTTTAAATTCCTAAAATCAATACAAAGCCTTATTTCTTCTATTTTTTTCTAACTGACACAAGATTAGATACCCCACTCCGAGTATCTAACAGGGACAATAATTCTAGCATCATATATTTTCTTAATTTCTTCCTCAACCAGGGGTAATTGAACAGGGTTGATTCTGCACAATTTTTGTTTATAGGGCTTCTGGTTTTTTTTTAGGGGTATCTTATGCTGAATTATCTCTGTGTTTAGTGATGAATATTGTAGTGGTTGATATACCCCATGACATGTATTTCTTTATTAAAAAAAATTCGTTGGGGGGCGGGCTGTCAACCCTGCCACCCCCGTCAGAACCTCCACCATAAACAAGCCCTAAATGGGTAGTGGGCGGGCCATCTCTAGTGGACCCGAACCACGTCCCACCACATATGGCACCATTAATATGGGCCGACGGGAATCGAACCAATCCACGCTCGACCCAACCAAACAACGTAAATTTAAACCAAACCAGATTAAAAAATTAAAATGTTGCCCCATATTTAATATTTTTTCAAAAAAAAGCCAATTTGGGTGGGGTCAGTGGGGTTGGAATCCCTGACCTCTTCCTTAAAAACTATGCCCATAACCAACACCCCATGTGCTATTCATTGAAAACTTCACCACGAAAAACATTATATAAAACCCAAAAATCACTTTCACGGGAGGTAAGAGGCGGACTAGCGGAACAGGAAGGGAAATCATGTGCATGCATGCTTTTTGAGGCAGAGAATCTGTTGCAGGGAATATTCCTTGATTCATAAATGATTTCACAGGGAGGTAAATTTGCATTTTGTCAGAATGATATAAAGTTTATAGTCATTTTAACCAGAATTTTGTAGGGAATGCGATGGTAAAGTCAGAATGGCCATCTGAGCAATATATTTGCAGATTCCTAACAGAATATAATCTTAGGGAATCTTGAGGGCATTAAAAAGATTCCTCGAGGCATAAAAATTTTGGGAGTTCATTTTCGACAAACTTTATATCGATTTTACACCTTTTGGCGACAAGAAATAAATGGTGATGTCCATTTTAGCAGCAGAGCTTCCCATATTTCAACCATTTTCTAGATTGGAATGATGGTGTCAAATTACCAAGTGTGGACAATCAATTCCATGCCCCTCAGTGCCACGATTTTGATGGTGAAACTAGATTCAACAGTTAAGCATCTGCTTCATCAACTAACTTCAGGGGTTGAGGTATATGAGGTTTGATCACGCGCCTCTTTTTGCTATGAGATGTATTATGATTTCTAGATCCTTTCTTGATTCACGTTGTGAGATCTTGTTTTTTTCTTCATGTGAGATTATATCATGCTGATAGGAGGTCCATTATGAGTGAGATTTATTGTAGCAAAACGTCTCGTGGAGAGAGAAATCACTCATGTTGAGGTCATATCCTTGTATGACAGAGAACACCGTCCATGTACATCACATCTTCCAGCACTATATGAAGCGGCCTACCCCATTTTGACAAATCAAGCCCGAAGACATAGGTCACACTGGGTGAACTCCATTATTAATGTCTCCTATTCTTAAGTTGATGATTGTTGTCTTGTTTCCTCTTGCTTAAAGCATGCATATGTGTTCTTTTAATTCTCTTTTGAGTTCAATTCTAACCACATCATAGAAATAAAAGGTCATGGGTAAATCCGGTAGCTGATGGACCGGGATCAGTTTGATGCTCTAAGCCGCTACCACAACACTTTGTGCCCGCGGCTCATCTTCAGATCAAGCCAATCTGACCTGTGTGACTAGGCCGCACCCTTAGCAAGCTTAGCCAATAGTTTCAGGGTCCTTGTCTGTGGGAACAACACACCCTGCGAGTGGCTTTACTGACCTAGGTCGTCACCTTAGCCTTTCCTGCCTGCGACATTGCTTCATATGACCTAGATCTGATGTGTGATCACTTTTGTGATCTCGACCTTTTGCGTGAGCTCCTGTAGATATACGTGTGCGAGCAAGAAATTGAAAATACGACAAAAAACGAAAATAGCATTGAGGAGATCTCATGAGCTAATGTGTCTAAATGAACTTGAAGCTGTTTCTATGTATAAATTTGTGAGTGAATGCTTGGGGCATTGACCAGATCAACACGCAGTTAGGCCGACCCATAAAATAATTAATTAGTTCATAACTAAAATTTTACTTAACTGATTAGGTTGATCTATAAATTAATTCACAACTTAACTTTCTCTTAACGGATTAGGGTGATCTATAGGTCGATTTTGATCCTTTCGAAAATAGGAATCTAATTAAATTATTATCTTCATAATGTGTGTTGGCCAGTGTGGAATTTGACCCTAGTTGCAGAAATTAACAAATTAGAGTTGACTAAGATGGGAATTGTCCATCTGATGTGGAGCTCCACCTCTTAGCCTCAAGCTAATGATTATTGTGGCATTTCAATCAATGGGATAGTCTTTTAGCTAAAAAGAATCTTTCAATAATCTTCTTTAGTGAATATGAAATTGTAATTTTGTTAGTATTGTAGTTCATTTCCTATGGTTGACAAAATGCTCATCAAATATCCCATGATCCAGAACACTACTTCCAAGTCTATGTTCATACAAGTTAATATTCAAATAAGTGTATGACACTTCCTTATGTGTGGAAAAGAAAAGTAATCTTCATATAAGATATCACTATTAAAATCTACACAAATTTACATATTCTATCTCATTTGAATTTCAATATATAAAATGTTAAAAGGAAATATGCCTTCTTAAAAATTAAGCCCATTCAAACTATAAATTTTATATGAAAAAAATAATATTAATGGGTTTTTTTTTTCAGAAACATTAATTTAGATTTAACATTAATACTAAAACATAGTCCCTAACATAACATTGGATTTAGCATGCAGATTAAAACATCCTTCATCATTTTTCCATAATGGAATAAGCATAATAAAGCCGATATGAATGCTAACGGAGCTCACGTTCGACTACATCATCTCTGGTACTGAAAAGTGGTTTTGGCAGTACCTTTAATTATAGAAGAACCGACAAAACAAGAAATTTCCAAATTTTGAATCGACGTATATAGTATTCAAAGGTATATATTGAGGTCGTGTGAAAAACCTAACTCGTGACTCTGAGTGTTTGCAAAGGGTAGTAATTCGAAAGGTATATATTGAGGTCTTGTGAAAAACCTTTTCTCTCAGTACCACAATCAGCGTAATAGTTATTCTGAACAATAGTTGACCCAAGAAGCCACCTGATAGACGACGAATCGCTACGCAACCCTAATCCTCCTCCCACAGCTACTGATATTCTAGCAATGCGTGAACAGTATTACGTTCGACCCCCGAGCAATGATGAATCGGTCAATAGCAATAGCCATAGCCCCGGCAGTCCTATTTCACCTCCCGGCACATCCTCATACTTCCAACTAGGAATACCTCTACATCCTGTTCGCCCTAGAAGTGACGATGAATCGGAAAACAATGAACCAGGAATACGTCGAGATCGTGCCCAATATGAGGAGATCGACGCCCTGCAAGAGGAGATCGTCGCGGTGCTAGAGGGGTTGGATTTTCTTAGCCGCCATCCCTATCCCCATCCGCAGCTCGTCGCACAGCAAGAGCAGTTGGGTTCTGTCAGAGTTGGGCTTCCTCCAGAAACAGTTGTTTTTTTAACTATATAGATTCAACACCAAAAGCATTTTTATTCTACAGATTTTATTAGTGAAATTTATGATTTCAATGAATCTTATAAAATTATAGATAAATTAAATATGAAAATAACTGGTTTTATTTTTAATTTAATTAAAAGCAATTTACTAGTTAATAATTAATTAATTAGTTATCTGTAAATAAAATATTTTAATATTTATAATATTAATATATGTTATTGCTTAATAGATTTAAAATTTTATTATAAAAAAGTTAAAAAGTGATAAGTACCTTGCTATTCCGTTTTGATTCAACATCTTAATGTAACATGTATTCTTAGTGTTTGAAGATATTCTTTGAAAAGACCAACTTGGTCTTAATGCAACATGTTTGAAGATATTCTTTGAAAAAACCAACTAATTTCCATGTTGAATGTGAGTATCTTTTTATTATACAAGTCACGGCATCCAAAAGTTACACATGTCAATTGTAGGAAAAATGATAGCTCACTATGGTTACACTGTACTAAGTGGAATATTTTTCTTGTTTTTTTTTCGGGTTTTACGATGGAAAATGTTTTTGTTGGTATCCTTGTTGGTAATAATCCTAATAGCTGCAGTCTATGTAGAAATGAAGTTAGAATTAAAAACAAGCAATGGTGAGTGAATTGAATGGTAATGAAGTTAAAATTAAAAATAAGTGATGGTGAGTGAATTGAAATTTAAATTTCAATTAATTTTCTAATATTATAGATAAATTATATCTGAAAATAAACCAAATGATGATATTAAGTATGGTAGTTGCAGTCTATATTATGGATCAATTTCTTGGAATAAATTAAGTGTTATTTGTGTAGTGGATGTCAATTTGTTGACTTGCACATCTTGTGGTTGGTTTTTCTTTATTGGTTGACGTACTTATCGTTGATTGATTTTACTTTTGAAGTCATTTTTTTTGTTTTTTTTCATATCTTTCTTCTTTCATACTTTCCATGATGTTATTGTTCAATTAGGATTTTTATATGCTTTGAATGATATATTTCAGTTTCTTGTTTTTTCTCTTATCTATTTTTTAATATAAATTTTATTAAGCTTCACTTTTTTGCTTCACTTTTTTCTTCTTTGTACATCTTTTATTATTCCTTATCGATTTATTCTCTCATTTTTTTATTTTTCATTTTTCATTTCTCATTTCAAATAAAATATTAGTAAATGAATTAAAATATTTTTTGAAGACATATAGATACACTAGACATTACTCAAATATGTAAGAATTAAATATGAAAATTTAAGATCAACTTAATAAATTGTTACCAACCATTTAACAATTTTTGGAAATCTTTGTTTACTCAATATTATGACTTCATTAATTGTGGTGATGAACTAATGGTGAAAATTCATATAATGAATCAATATTATTTTTTTTAATAGTATTACAAAAGCAAATATAGTATGAATCCATGCATATTAATGGATATTTCAGCATTTTCTCACAGCATGGGTTACTCTTTATCCATTAAACTGCTACTTCACTTTGTAAATCATTTTTAACTCTAAAACCTATTTCCCTGTTTTTGGTAAACCTGTAATCTCTAAGTTTCACATGATTTAATCACTAATCTAGTTTTTTAATCCCTAGTGGTTTATTATACCTTTATACAATACACAGTTATTCTCGTACCCTGTCGTACTTATAAACTTATAATTTATAGAGAATAATTACGGTAAATGGCATTCCTGGCATTCCCATCCCGTTGAACACTATTATCTTCCCATTCCTGGCAGTCCTATTTCTCCCGGCACATCTTCAGGTAGAAGGACGAGGTCACAATTTGTTTAAATAATTTTGGCGATAGCTAGAACTTCTACAACTTCCATGCTCCCACAAACTCTATCCTCGCTGTGTTGCACAATTGTTTACGAACACCAATCGCTACACTCTCTCTCGAAACGAAGATGAAATTGAAAAGAAGTAAATCATAGTAGAATTGAAATTTACATTTTCATAATTTCTTTAATTTATTTAGCTGGTCATTTTTCTAATTTTTTTTTCCATTTATAATTTAATTAAATCTAATTTATCTCATAGAGATGAATGAATCTTTCAAGATCCATGAAATAGATGTATTTTATAGATTTAAAATATGTTATTGCTTTATAGATTTAAAATTCTATTATATCAATATTGTCTTTTTTAACTTGATTGATAAGAAATATTTATTCATGAATTTTTTCATTTCAAATGAATTATTAGTAAACTACCTACATCAATTTTTAATAAAATGTTAGCCAAATGAGACATCTAAATACACTAGAGAATTTCCAAATGACTAAGAGTATGTTATACAACAATACCAAAATTAGACGTTGTTATAGAACAATGAATTATACATAAATTAAAATTATAAGACAAATGAGTTGTTATATATAGAAAATTAAATTCATCAAACAAACGTTATTATTTCTTACAAAGGTATTGAAGTTTAAAAAAAGTTGAAGGTCTTGAAATTTGAAGAATCCGAGGAATATAACGCAAGAGTGATGAAGGAAAGCTTGAGTGGGCTACCATATGCTATAAAGGCCAAAGTCGAAAAATTTTCTTCAAGAAGAGATATGTCAGAAAAGCTTCTAGATATTCACTCAAGAGGAGCAACAACCATGATCTCTAATCAAGAAGATGATGGAATTAAAATCGAGAACCGATTAAGGAAGCTGAAAATAAGAGTGAAGACATCAAGACCAAGGACAACCTAGAAGATGAAGAAATTGAAGATGATCTCAAGGAAGATTTCAATGCAAAACTTGTAGCTACCCTAGAAGACATAAGCACTTTGAAAAAGGGAAATGAGGAGCTCAAGAAGAAAGCACAAGATGGTGACCATGGCCTTCACAAGACAAGGAAGGAAGTTAACTTATTGAAGCTTCAATTACAAGAAAGAGATGAGGAGTTGACCAAGCTTAAGGAGGAATTTCATCAAAACAAGAAAAGGAAGCATGAAGAACTCATTTCCATGACAAATAAATTGGATAAAACAAAGAAAATGGAAGACCCTTTATCAATCTATCTTGAACAAAGACACAAGGACTTGAATAAAATTGAAGCAAAAATTAGTCAATACAAGGAAGAGGTGTCCTCCCTTTAATCTCAACTAGCAGAAGCAAAGAAATAAGTGCAAGGAGTTGAAAAAGTAATGGAAGCTTTGGCACTACTAGAAGGATATGTCGATGAAGAAGAAAAGGAAAGAATTGCCATGATATTTCAATGAAGAAAAGAATGAAGATATTTCCAAGTTAAAATATTAAATCACCTCACTTAAGGCCCAATCATGTGAACCAATGAGAATGAATGATGAAATGGAGAATCATCTAGCAAATAAGGATGAAGAATTCAATATGATGAAAGAAGAAATTCATCTCCTATGGAAATAATTTGATCATCTGAACAAGACTCTCAATAGCTCTGAGAGATCTAAAACCCTAGTTGACATCCTAAGTCATCAAATATATCCTCTTGATAAATTAGGTCTTGCTTATGAAGGTGAACCCTCAACCAAGAATGATGAAAACCCTAATGCTTCAAACAAGAAGCCTCAAAGAAATATTGATGCCCCGAGTTATAACAAAGACAAGGAGAAGAGTCAAGATGACATGCGAAGAAACCCTACTCCAAGAAGATCTAAATATTGTGTTAAGAATGTAAGAGGCATTAAATTTGACCAAAGGATTTTAAGGAAAAATGAACTTAGAAGTAAATCAAGGCAATACTCTACAAAAGGTATCAAGGATGCAAGAGACAATGGATATCATCAAAGAATCCCAAGGCAAAAAAACTTCAGAAGTACATCAAGACAATCTCCATCTCCGATGTAGTAAAGTGTATTTTTTGGATATTTCTATTCTTGTACAAAATTTGGGACATGGAAAAGGTTTGTAGGGCACACCACAATCACAAATATAATGGTCCACATCTGCTGCCTAGAACAAAATTTGCAGGAATAATTCATGATTCCTCATTCATGAATAATATGGATTGCCTAAACTATCATAAAATTGGACATATGGTTCGTAAGTGTAACTTGAATTGCGTTCCTAAACAAGATAAAACCATAACTACCAAGCCATAAAATAAAGTTACAGAAGTATGGAGAAGGAAGCAAATTGTATCAGAAATACTCTTGAACACTCAAACCAACAACTCATGTTGTTTATCTAATGAGTACATCCTTGGTAGATATGATATTCCAAGTATTTGATGATGAGACTCTGGCAAAAACAATACCATGCATACTATTAGGGGGAGCTTGTAATTGTTGATCATTCTTGCAGAAGATATTTGTGGCAAGCAGAGACTAAAATTTTCCTTGTGGAAGAGAAAGAAGTTAAAACCTTATCCTTGTGGATATTTACTATGTTACAGGAGTGAAACTCGGCCTTGTGGAAGGTCTATTATAGACCTATAATTTTGTCTTGTTGCGGAACTCGGATCAGTGTAATACTTCATGAAATTGTAGATATGGAGCCCTAAGATCCTGCAACTCTCACAAACATATGCAATTAGGCTTGTAACCTATGCAGTTTCAACCCTTGACGACCCGTGACTATCTATAAACTTCGCCTTGATCATAAAAAATAAGAACTCATACTTATACACCCCTTGACTTGTGAAAGGCACAAAATATGCCCTCTATCTTTAGATTTTTGTTTGGGTTTGAAAAAATTCATAGGAACAAGACTTGGAGAAGTTGTTTGGAAGATTTTCATATTTAGTTTTGAAGGCAGACTTGTAAAATATTTGGAGAAGGAGTAGACCTTATCACATGCTGCTCCTCCTTAGGCCTTATTATTGCTCTTCTATTGTGGAAAATTTGTGGCATAGTGTCCCTAGTCATGACAATTGAAAAATTTGACCTTTAATGAATCTCACTTATCTCCTACCTTTTCAGACTTAGATTTGGAATGGTATGCCTTCCCTTTTACTTTCTTCACATTTCCAGCCAAGTTATAGTTATCCTCATCATCAGTCTTTGATGAGGATCCATCTTTGGTGCTCTCTCAAAATTCTTCTTGTACCGAGTCAGACCACAATCGTTCACAGTATGGTAGCTATAACAGCTCTTGGTAAGGCCTAGAAAAGATAGGCTTACCAAATATTTGTTGGAAACAATAACCCAACACTTCCAAGCTCATATTGACATTGAGTGAACTTCTTCAAGTGTTTTTGGATTATGTCTCCCTTCTCCATCTTGATCTTTCTGAGCTTGTCTTTCAGCACCAACTTTCTATCGTCACTAATATTATGAACAAGATCTATCAAGGCCTACCACATGGCATATGGAGTTTCCTTTCCATGGAGACTCGAGACAATATGATTTTGAATTCCCTCGAACAATATCCTTCTCGCCTTTTCTCCATTCTTCTTCCATGAATCGAGTTGTTGAGAATTTGTTGCAGCAGGATGAGGACTATCACTATCAATCAATTCCTTCTGTTTTTTGTCCTTTCACACTCCCTTCATCATGTCCTTCCACGCTATGTAATTTGAATTTTCCTCGAGTGCATATTTGTGTCTCAATCTGTTGAAACACATCAGTTGGAATGTGTAATTCCTACTTGTCTGCGGTCTTGACTCTCTATGTAAGGATTTTGTTCCTATATTATAGGAGGTAGCTGAATTTTTTTGGGTTCTCATGGGGGGGCCTTGTTAAATACTAGGGAGATGGCGGAAGCCTTTGTGTAAGGATAAATCAAATATTTGAGGCCGGGGTTTTATAAAAAAAAAAAAAATTGAGGAGTTGTGGTTTCAATTCGACTGTGGTTTTAAAGCTGATGTTCAACGGTTTGTGGCATATTTATTCAATTTTAGTTTCACCATGTTTCCTTTTCAATGCTTTTGTAAGATCATGTCATATGCGATGCCTTTTTGGCAAGGGATTGGATGCGTTTTCCATAGGAGCAAGCTAATTTGGTACTTCTCATTAGATGTTTTTGGGGATGGTGGATTGGAAGTTTTGAATCCATGGTTTGAAGTCTTTTCCTTAAACTAGTGCATGTGACTGTCAATTTTTTTGCCTGATATCATCTTCATTTTGTCTCGTTGTTGGGGGTTTCGTGTTTAGCTAGTGTGGAGTACCTAAAACCTACGATTTTTTGGTACATGTTTTGCTTGATATGAGTCGTCTTCTATTGTTTAGAACATATACTCTATTTCCCCTATTTCGAGTAGAAATATACTATCAGGGGAATTGGATGTAGAAACGAGAATGGTGTGTGTAAAAATCATCGAATATTATGTATTTCGATGAAGAATTTTTGGGCGTCGCAAGATCGTATGGTGGATTCGTGGAGTTCCCACGTCTCGATCGTCTATGTTGGAATGCACTTCATTGGGACGAGTTGAAAAGGCATTGATCCATTGCTTCATCAGTGGACCCCTTTGAGGTATCGTTGGAGAAGAATGGTTGCTGTTATGTTTAGGAAATAGCTATCTTTGGGCAAGGACAGATAAATTTGATGTTTTTTTTTTATTTTGTTACTTGGAATCATGTTTAAAATTATTCAGCCTTATTGAGCCTAGCTAACTCAATGTAGGTAAAGTTACGTTGTTATAATTTGAGACTCTAACAAATGACAGGTTGAGCATGGAGTCCCAGTATTTAATTGACAAAGAAAAAGATGCCCAAGATGTGAGCAACGAAAAAATGAGGTAAAGAATAAACTACACTTATTATTATGGAGCATATGGACTTGTCGGGAGGCTTCCACCTTCTTGTGTTTTGGAATCGACCTCATTGAAGGTTGAATGCATTTTTATCGTGGTCTTGTGGCACGACGGTGAAGTGTGGTACAAAATATTTACTGCAGTGATTGAGGCATTATGGTGAGTTTCCTGGATGTGCCTTTGTTTGTATACTAGAGATACCTCTGGTAAGTTGCAATGAAAGCATGGTGAGTTGCAGCTAATGGTAGCGTTTTTTGCAGTGTTTTTGGAGACAGGATGAAGATGAAACTAAAATTTCCACCATATTTTCTTTGATGAAATAAATTTTCCTCCTGAATTCTTTTGTTTTCATGTCGAGACTGGTCAGCTTAAAATGTAAATGCATTAATGTAAATATGGTTAAAGTAATTAGATGTTGTATTTTTGTGACATTTATGTTGGCAAACTATTGTCACAAGTGTGAATCTATGTTGGAATATTCCATTCCAACAATAGAAAAATTTATTTGTAGGATTGATTTACTACTAGATATGATGAAGACATTGACGGTGAAAATGGCATCAAAAGATAGTGGTTGGATCTACATCAGAGATTGGAGAAGGATGGACAATTAATTTTGTGTGAGTTTTTTGTGAATTTCTTGGAATAGAATCTTGATGATGAGTCACACAGTTGAATGTTAAGAAAGTCTAGGATGGTTTTTTAGGGGTCTTCATACTTGGTAACTCCAAGAATTGGAGTGTGTAATATAATCCTTGTAAAGGCATATGTATCCCCGTGAAGTTTTTGGCTATCTAAAAACCACTTTGTAATTGCAACTTTCTAATTATAGGTTTGTGGTCAGTTGGAAACCACTTTGTCACATTGAAGTAATGGTTTGCAGTGAACTAGAAACCACATGAGAACCCTAGCGGCTACAAATACTTCATGGCTATGGTGCCTCGGGTGCACACAGGATCCTTCCTTCTCACAGCAGAGTAGGTGGTTTGCAAAAACACCTAACTCACAAGATAAACTTAGTTTCTCATAGATATCTTTACTCAGCACATTTTTGGGGGGGATATACATATATAAGTACATGTATGAAGTGATAATGATTGACAGAACCACGTATGCGAAGGAAATCCTACGAGACTAGCAGTTGCAGTAGTTGGTACCCATGCATTCTGGTGGATGGTTGCTCCTTTATATGGAGGTTGACATATATTTTGCTGGTTCTGCACATGGAATTTTCCCTTTTGTAGTTGATATGAGTCACAGACATATCTTTTGTTGGTTATGGACATGGGATTTGCTTGTTTGTGGTGTATCGGAGTCACAAACACATCCTTTTTTATGATTGACAACAACTAGATTTTGTAAATCACTATCGAGACAAGTAGTCATTAAGGGGGTGTGTTGGAATATGTAATTCCTACTTGTCTACAGTGTTGACTCACTATGTAAGGAGTTTGTTCAAATATCATAGGAGGTAGCTAAATCTATATATATATATATATATATATATATATATATATATATTCCTAGGTTGGTGTGTGGTTGAGATATTCTCTCAACCACCTTATTGTGCATCCAAGATAGTTTTCCTATCTTGAGACTATATTTCACACACACACACACACATATATATAACCATTTTTTATTAATGTAATACAATGTGCATATTAATATTTTATCTACATCTTTATCTGGTGCTGGTGGTGAAGAAAAAATCTACAAGTTCGATGTACCTGCTAAAAAAAATTCAATTTATTCTCTTCTATTGTGATTCGTGGCACTCTAATACCATGTAGAAAATATAACAAAGTGATGCAATCTGATCTTGTAATTTACTAAAAAAAATCTAAATCCTTCTACAATTTGTGCAAACCAAATTCGATTACAAAATCATATAACAAGTAAGAGAAAGAAATAATTAATCGAAAAACACAAGATGTATCTCGGTAAAGAAACTACTTAAAACCGTGCTATTTGTATATTTCATATGATCAAGATCATGAAAAAATATAATGTTATTCCTCCACTAGAAACCTATGAACTCTATTGACTCTCTCACTCTCATCTGGGAACAATGGGTCCAATACTTAACCAATTCTTTGCCTGTGTATGCCTAGCCTTGCTTATGAATTCTTGGGATAATTGAGCCCCTGTTAGTTATGAAATTCCCAATTAATGATTTCACAATCCTTCCCAATATTTCTAGTGACCCCATGCATGACCTGTTAGTGTGAATCTTTTGTTGAAAAAAGACCACTTTAGCTACGCATAGAAAATAGCCCTAACATCAATTATGGCTGCCAATATCTTCAAATCTGCAGTTAGTTGATCCAAATAAAGTTGCACAAATCTAGATATATGCATAAAAATACATTAAGCAGTAAAAATGAAATGTTGCTCCATGCATTCAATAGATAAGAACAATATTTTTGAAAGAATTTTTATATAAAAGGGGCACTTGAGAGGAAAAAAAGAAAGGTGTTTCCAATTTTCCTCAATGGGATGGGTTCTTGAAAGTCCTCAGCATTTCAGATCTAAAATTTCTCTCTCTTGTTGGTGTAGAAAACCTAGACAAACATAGAACTCAAAGGGAGCTCACAAAGAAAATGATGAAGAATATGACAATGATAATGGCTCAAAGTCAGACCAAGAGTATAGATCCAGAGTGATCTAATATCCAAATGAATGGGAAAACCCTTCTATTTATAACAAAATATTAGGGTATTCTAGAACTTGGTGTATGAATAAAATATTATTAACCAAATTCTAGAACCACCTTTTAGGAATATTTTATTATATTTATTGGAGGGAAAAGGGTTTTTGACTTGGGTCAAATCCTTTATTTATAAATATTAAATAAATAAATACATAATTTATTATTTTAAGGAAATGGTGGAAATATAATTAAATAAATAAATAATTATTTAATTATTTATGAATGATTTAGTCAAATTTAACTAGGAATATTATTTAAATAAGGATTAAATAACTTATTCCTAGGAAATAATCAAATAAATAAGGATTTATTTAATTGATTTCCTTGTTTTAGGTTAAATATGACCAGGAATAATAATTGAATTGATGTTTAACTAATTATTCCTTGAGGAAATATAAACAAATAAAGATTTGTTTGTTATTTCCTTTTGGGGTTTCCTGTTTAGACCATAAACAACTTAATAAAGGTTTTTTACTAAGTTATTTCACATAGTGAAAGCAATTTTACTTGGGGTAAAATTGGTCTTACATGGTGTACTTGGGTCCATCTAATGACAATAAGTTAGATGACCAAAAAAATTGTGTAACAGATTGCCCCGCAGCGTATGAGTGTTAGGAGCAAATCGTATGACCGAAGTACGGTGTAAGAACTCAATCACTAGACATCAAGAGGGAAGTCAGATAGAGAAATCTAAGGTAGTCTAATGTGCTAAAGGACTAGACCCTGAGGAGACAAGACTTATAGGTGAAACAAGTCTCTTTTTATGAGATGGTACCTGTGCTAAAGGCAGTGGGGGAGGCATACCTATGCCTGCCGAGACAAAGTACAAAAGAATAGTGCGTCCAGTAAACAAGGAACGGAACTATAAAGTACATGCTGGCATAAACATGAGCTAGATAAAAGATATAATGATGAATCCCACATACATGTTGTGCCTGGGATAACAACCAAGACTTATAAAATAATATCTGAGTACATGAGATACAAATACAACTCAAATTTCCTATAAACGGGGAAGTGCTCGCAAAATCTGATTGATACATGAAAATCAAAAAGGTGCTGCAAGCGGCTAAGGCCATCATCATCAAATATATGGAGTTGCATCGAAGGCTGCAATGAAGAGGTCATCTGGGCATGTGGGGGGCTACCTGTAGGGCCACCCCCTCATGAAGGTTGAGACATCTCACACACATTCGGGAATCACCAATAGCGGTTACTGCATCACTGGACCATCAAGTATATGGATCTCGATCATGATGAAAGGAGCTGGAGTGGAAAAACAATCAAGTCACAGGGTAATGAGAAATCCCTTTGCCTGATCTGAGGCACTGAACAAGTGTAGAAGCTGGAACCAAGGTACACCGCCCTCTAGACCTGTCTTCTGGAGGGAATGAGCTTATGTCGACAGAAGGAGATCCGCCGTAGGTGAGGCAATAAGGGATCCTCAACTAAGGCATGAGAGCAAATAGTAGAGCGATTGACAGACTAACACTAGTGATGATGATGAAATGGGGGGAGATCCAAAGGGGACCATAAAAGCATGAGTACAAGATGGTATCTCATGACGGACATCGACGCGAACAAGAACACATATGGGGGCAAAGTGGTGCCCCAAGGAAAAGTGTTGTCAGTGAGGAAACCCGATTTTGATGAGAGGTGAAGTGATCCTTCGTGGACAACATGTGTCCTGGTGAAGTAGGGAATCACGAAAAACAAATAGATTTTGGCTCTCTAAAAGAAAATAAAACATGAATTTCGAGAGGGAAATGCTAAGGGTAATATTTCTTAAGATAGAGTGCATTGCGAGGATTAGGAAGGGGGTGGCCTTCGAAGTCCTCTAAAAGGTATGCCCCCTTACCAAGATCTTTACTGATGATCTAAGGACCTAGCCATAATGAGTCAAACTTCCCATGACCGAGGGCATCACGGGCCTAGTCATATACTAGAACAAGGTCACCTTCATGAAAGGTGCGAGGGTGGACTTTTCGGTCATACTAAGCTTTGGTGCACTTTTTGCCTTCTTCAAGAGTTTGCAATTCAACCCGACGGTCTTCAGAGGTGTGCTCAAGCATGATGAGTCGTTGTTCTAGAGGTTGGGTATTAGGGAGAAGTTCGACGGCCAAGTGAAGGGAGGTAATTTCACACTCGATCGGTAAGACTGCCTCCTCACCAAAAACAAGGTGGAAAGGAGTGAAATCGGTGGCGGTTTTAACCGAAGTTCTATAAGCCCACAAAGAAGGGAAGAGCATAAGATGCCAATTGGTTTTGTGCTTATTCACTGCTCGTTGAAGCATGGTCTTAAGAATTTTGTTGACCACTTCAACTTGGCCATTACCTTGGGGGTAATAGGATGATGAATATTGGTGCTCAAAACCAAATAGTGAGGATAGCTTGCACCATATCTCATCTTCAAAATGTCGGCCATGGTCAGAAACCAATTGTTTTGGAACCTCAAATCGAGCAATGACGTGGTTAAAGAAAAAGAGGGCTACAGTGGTAGCTGTATTGTTGAATGTTGGCATAGCCTCGGCCCATTTTGTGAAATAGTCAACTGCCACGATGATATATTTGTGGTTACCAGCAGATGGGGGTCGACACTCCATAAAGTCGATGGCCCATTTACAAAAAGGACCTGCTGTGATGACAGGATGGAGGGGAGCGGGAGGAGCTCATGCCTTAGGGGCGAAATGTTGGCAATTGGAACAATATTTGACTGCTTTAATGCAATCACTGAAGAGAGAAGGCCAAAAATACCCAGTGCGCATGATTTTTTGGGCAGTAGCACGACCATAGCGGTGGTTGCCACAAGCACCACTATGACAGGCATTGAGGACTTGCTCGGCTTCAGCGTGTGTGAGGCAACGACAAAGGACAGTATCTACGCCACGATGATAAAGGTCTTCATCGATCAGAAGGTAGCGAGGGGCTTCGTGTCGGATACATCGTCAAGCATCATGATCAATATGAAGGGAGAACTTTTGGGTTCACAAGTAGGTAAGGATGTCACCGTACCAAGGGTCATCGGTGGTGATGGAGAATAAGTGTTCATCAGGAAGAATATCATTAATTGGAGGATCCTGTGTACTGATAGGTAATTCAAAAATGAGTTCAGCGAGGACTAAACCTTTCTTACTTTTTGGGTGACAAATTCGAGGTTGATTTCTTGAAGGATAATGACCCAATGAGGGTAAATCCCACTGAGGATGCGTCGACTCAATAGGAAAGCCATGGGATTGGAATTAGTCACAACCTTGGTGGAATGCATGAGGATGTAATGATGCAGTTTTTGGACCGCGAACATGACAGCTAGCGCTAATTTTTCTTCATGAGAGTAGGATACAGGTGGACCGGCAAGGTTCTTACTGACATAATAAATCACATGTTCGATACCGTTATCATCTTCCTGGATAAGGACACCAGCTACCAAATAGGCAGAAGCAGAGATGTACAGGATGAAGTCCCGATCAAAGTGAGGAGGACGAATCAAGGGAGCGGATGTGAGAGAATGTTTGAGGGCATCAAAAGACTCTTGAGCATAGGTATCCAAGACAAATGGGGTGTTAGATCGAAGAATTCTAAGGAACCCATGTGCTGTAGTGGCATAGTCAGGAACAAATCGGCGAAGAAAATTAGCTTTACCTTGGAGACTTTGTAGTTGGCATAAGGTACGAGGAATAGGAAGTTCAAGAATGGCTTGAAATTTGAAAGGGTAGAGAGTTATACCATCTTTAGACACTATGAAGCCTAGGAGATGGCCGACGGGAACGCAGAAGACACATTTCAATGGTTTAAGGCAGATATTATACTTGCGACATCGGAGGAAAATGGTACGTAGATCATGGAGGTGTTGCGGCTGATGTTTAGAACACACAGTAAGGTCGTCTAAATAGGCAAGGATAATATGAGCTAATTCATGGAAACAATAAGACATGGCTCGTTGAAAAGTGGCGCCAACGTTTTTAAGGCCAAATGGCATGACTCGGTATGCGAAAGTGCCCCCTGGACTAATGAACGTGGTTTTAATTTGATCAACATGACGGATAACGATTTGGTTGTATCCAGAGAATCCATCCATAAAGGATAGAACCTCGTGCCCCGCACACTCATCAATGATTTGGTGAATAAATGGTGTGGGGAAGTTGTCTTTGGGAAAAGCTTTGTTCAGATCACGAAAGTCAGTGTAGACACGGATGGTGCCTTGTTTTTTGAGGACGGGAACTGGGTTGGACACCCAAGTGGTGTGTTCGATGGGATAAATGAAACCAGCCTGCTTGAGCTTATCGATTTCGGCTTTGATGGATTCACGCCTGGAAGGATGAATGGGTCTCAACTTTTGACAGACTGGATTGGCATCAGGCCATGTATCGATATGGTGTTCGACAATGGCTGGATCGAGTCCGAGCATTTCTGAGTAGGACCAGGCGAAAATATCATGAAATTATCTGAAGAGTTTGGTGTAGGCTTCAATTTATTCCAGAGTGCATTCGGCGCCCAAGGTGATATTTTCTTCGATTCCTGGTTTGAAAAAAATGTCAACTTTGATGGTAGGAGAGATATTTGCCATATCACCTTCTTCAAAAGCGTCAGGTGCAGGGATGGGGTTTTTTAACCAATCGACTTTATCGAAAATGAAGTCTTTAGATTCGACAACATATTGGTCATGGGATAGATGTGGAAGAAAATATGCACGATGGTGCATATCATCCCACGGAAAATCAGGTTCGGTCATGGCTTCCATAATGTCTTCATCTGACTGGAAGATGGGAAGAGTGGGGGGAAGAGGATCACCTGATGAAGTAGAAATATGAGACTCCTGATTGTGGGGGGAAAGGCTCACATGTGCAACATCATGGGGGATGACAGAAGAGTAAGTGGATGGGTTGTCAGGCGAATCATCGGGCAGAGGCACTAAGGGGCCAGCCACTGAGGATCATAATGATGATGAGTGGTAAGAAATTTTGGCTGAAGACTCGGTTATTTCAATATTGGGAGGGGGAATGTTAATTAAGGTAGACAGGTCGTCTGGTGCTAGTGAATAAGGTATATGTTCATGTGTGGCTTTGAATTGGCGGTATGCGACTAAAGAGGAATGATACTCATCAAGGCAGGGGCAGAGGTGGGTATAATGGCCATGGAAATCGCACAAGGAACAAGGGTGATTGGTGCACAAGTTTTTAAGTTTCGGGAGTGAATCAGGTATAGTGACATAGACCTCAGGGATATCGGATTCCGGAAACGTTTCATTGACCATGGTCTTGGGATGCGGTAACTCAGGACATGTATGGGTGGCATGACTGACAACATCGCACAAGGCACACTGGATAGCATGCTTTGGCGGCTGAGGAGGGGCAGGGTGTGATGGGTTAGCCTTGTCATTGGATGCCCCCTTGCGAGGTTTACCTTTCTTTTCCAGAGCTATCACAACAGGAGAAGGGTTCTGGTGAGGTGCTGGGGGCACTGTAGCAACGGAAGAAGTTAAGGGGAGCAATTGAATTGGTGTCAAAGAAAGGTAAGGTTTGGGGTGACCAGGTGGGGTAGTGGTTGGAGGGTTAAGGTACCAAACGGGTATACCCAAGGTCAAGTTGGGGAGGGATAGGGTGGCCAAGATGGGGACCGAATAAAATCCGGGAGGGGGACTAAAGAAAGGTATCTGACCAGCAGGGTAATGGCCAGGATGAACAGTGCCAAGGTGGTTGAAATTGAGTGGAACTGACCTAGGAGGGTAGAGAGGCATGTGGGGACTAACTGTAGAAGAAGATTCCGAAGGAAGAAGTCTGGCTAGCGGGGGCGAAGGGTTAGGAGATGGTTGTGGTGGATGAGGTTGAGGTTGCTGACTAGCCAAAGCGAGCTGCTTAAGGTCGGCCTGAGATGATTGCATCACGCAAACATTCACCAAGTTGGGATCAGAGACAGGAGGAGGAGGAAGGCCAGGGAAGGTTCCAAGCAACGAGGAGTCTTTGTAGACACTGGGGGAGACACTGGTCAAGGAATCGACGATTTGTTTATTGGCTACAGAAGAGATGGTGGACTCAGGGGAGGACTAACTCAACGACGGCGGGAGAGAGTAAGTCGACCAACTAGAAACTGAGGGTGAAGGCCAAGAAGTCTCCAGGATTAACACCTTGGATGCACAATGATGACGGGAAGAAGAATAACCGACAAAGGCAGGGAGGTGCAGAATCAAGTGAGGCAATGTCGAAACAAGGGCAGAGAGGTGCAGTGTCGATTGATTTGCCAAGCGGTGTTAACTAGGCTCTTCTTCACTTAGGGTCAGTGTGTGGCGTGTGTTGATTTTAATTTTTAAACCCAAACGTTTTGAGAGTAAAAGAAAAAGTGTGTTGCGTAACTAAAAATAAATCTGTAGAGAACAGTAGATGAGGCTGAAATAATAGAAAATTAATAGCTAACAATGCATCAATCTAACCCAAGAAGGTGAGTCTCTCCAAACTAGTCTAAAAGAGGGAAAAAAAATCTAATCGAACACACAAAAAAGAGTCCAATAGATCTAAGGTCAAGAGGGACAGGGATCTAAAGGAGAATTCTACTGAAAAGAGGTGCAGAAAACAACAAAGAGACAGAGGCCAGGTTGCTGCAACAAATGATGAAATCAACTAAAAGTAGAAGGGACAACGCGGTGACCTTAGAGGCAAACCCAAACAAAACTATATGAGGTGATTTGAAAGGGAGAAGAGATGATCTAAAACGGATCTAAAAAGGAGGTATCAGATCTGAAAAGAAGAAGGCTGAAACGCTGAAAATTCAGACGTCTGAAACAACTAAAACTCTTCCACAAAAAGTGGAGGGTAATAAAGCCATAAGGGGCGAGATTCCCACTTATTTGAGTAGAACGGATCAAAAATAGGTCTAAACGGGCAGAGACAGAGGCTGGAAAACCCTGACAGAAGCTTTAGACAAACCCATAAAAATTGTTGGAAAAGTGCAGAAAAAAGTGCAGGTCGCAGGTTCCGGCTTGTTTTCAGTCCAGGTCGCAGGTTTGGGGTGGAAAAGTGCGCCCTCTAGGCCAGGTCACAGGTTTTGGGCCGATAAGTGCGACCTACAGATACGGGTCTCTCGGCGGCAGATTTCAAAAAAAATTGTTGTCTCAGTTGCAGCTGATGTCTGTCACCTGCGCAATAGGGCCAGAAACACACGGAAGTTAAAAAAATTAATGTGTGAGGGTTTTTAGAGGTGAAAAACACCATAAAAATAGGAAAAATAAAAAACTAAAGAGAAACCCTAGGGTATGAAATAGCTGGATATGAAAGAATATATAAAACGACAACGGTCGCGAAATAAAACCCGTGTGGAGTCGCCAATTGTTAGTATGAATCTTTTGTCGAAAAAATACCACTTTAGCTATGCATAACAAATAGCCCTACCATCAATTAGGGCTGCTAATATCTTCAAATCTGCAGTTAGTTGATCCAAATAAAGCTGCACAAATCCACATCTATGCATAAAAAGACATTAAGCAGTAAAAATGAAATGTTTCTCCATGCATCTAATAGATAAGAACAATATTTTTGAAAGAATTTTTATATAAAAGGGGCACCTGAGAGGAAAACAAGAAAGGTGTTTCCAATTCTCTTCAATGGGATGGGTTCTTGAAAGTCCTCAGCATTTCAGATCTAAAATTTCTCTCTCTTGTCGGTGTAGAAAACCTAGACAAACATAGAACTCAAAGGGAGCTCAAAAAGAAAATGATGAAGAATATGACAATGATAATGGCTCAAAGTCAGACCAAGAGTATAGATCCAAAGTGATCTAATATGGAAATGAAAGGTGACAAATGAATGGGAAAACCCTTCTATTTATAACAAACTATTAGGGTATTCTAGAACCTGGTGTATGAATAAAATATTATTAACCAAATTCTAGAACCACCTTCTAGGAATATTTTATTATATTTATTGGAGGGAAAATGTTTTTTGTCTTGGGTCAAATCCTTTATTTATAAATAATAAATAATTATTTATTTATTTATTATTTTAAGGAAATGGTGGAAATATAATTAAATAAATAATGATTTATTAAATTATTTATGAATGATTTAATCAAATTTAACTAGGAATATTATTTAAATAAGGATTAAATAACTTATTCCTAGGAAATAATCAAATAAATAAGGATTTATTTAATTGATTTCCCTGTTTTAGGTTAAATATGACCAGGAATAATAATTGAATCGATGTTTAACTAATTATTCATTGAGGAAATATAAACAAATATAGATTTGTTTATTATTTCCTTTTGGGGTTTCCTGTTTAGACCATAAGCAACTTAATAAAGGTGTTTTACTAAGTTATTTCACATAGTGAAAGCAATTTTACTTGGGGTAAAATTGGTCTTACATTGTGTACTTGGGTCCATCTAATGACAGTAGGTTAGATGACCAAAAAAATGGTGTAACATGACCTGTACAATTTTCTAACAAATTAGAAGGTGTTAAAGATTGTGAGATTGAGAGATATAATATTCTAGAGGTTTGTAGAGTTAGTCAGTATATAAGAGGTGAGATTTGGAGAAGACTACACAGGTTGATGGAGCTATAATAGATCTAAATGATTGATATATTAATTTTTCAAATTATGGCTACTAGATTCTCTTGATATGGAGAGGAGAATTGTTATTGTAGCTTATCCAATTGTAGATTAGTGCTGATATTGTTGACATGATTGTGTTACAAGGGTTTTAGTTGGAGAATGTATTGTTATAACTTTTGTTAGTGAGAGTTCTTATAGAAAAATGTCTCGTGGAGAGAGAAGCCACACATGTTGAGGGCATATCCTCATATGATAGAGAATTTCGTCCATGTACATCACATCTTCCAGCACTATATGAAGCGGCCTACCCAATTTTGACAAACCAGGCCCGAAGACATAGCCCACACTCGGTGAACTTTTGTTATTAAAGTCTCGTGTTCTTAAGTTGATGATTGTTGTCTTGTTTCCTCTTTCTTAAAGCATGCATATGTGTTCTTTTAATGCTCTTTTCAGTGCAATTCTAACCACATCACAGAAGTAAAAGGTCACGGGTAAATTTGGTAGCTAATGGACCGGGATCACTTTGATGCTCTCAGCTGCTACCAAAACACTTTGTGCCCATGAATCATCTTCAAATCAACCCAATCTGACCTGTGTGACTAGGCCGCACCCTCAACAAGATTAGCCAACAGTTTCGGGGTCCTTGTCTGGGGAACAACACACCCTGTGAGCGACTTTCTGACCTAGGCCACTACCTTAGCCTTTCCTACCCGCGACATTGCTTCATATGACCTAGATCTGATGTGTTATCACTTTTGTGATCTCGAACTTTTGCGTGAGCTCCTGTAGATGTATGTGTGCGAGAGATAAATAGAAAATATGACCAAAAACGAAAATAGCATGGAGGAGATCTTATGAGGTAATGTCTCTAAATGAACTTGAGGTTGTTTCTATGTATAACTTTGTGAGTGACAGCTTGGAGCTTTGACTGGATCAACATGCGGTTAGGCCGACCCATAAAATAATTAATTAGTTCATTACTTAAATTTTACTTAATCTATTAGGCTGATCTATAAATTAATTCACAACTTAACTTTTTCTTAACGGATTAGGGTGATCGATAGGTCGATTTTGATCCTTTCGAAAATAGGAATCTAATTAAATTATTATCTTAATAAAGCGTTACCTGTCGTTCAATTCAAAAAAGAAGAAGCAAACGATGTAGAAGGAGGAGGAGAGATATGCACAGTTTGTTTGGAGAATTTTGGGGATGGCGAGAACGTGGTAAAACTGCCATGTTTTCACATATTCCATCCTCACTGTGTTGCCGATTTGTTTAGGTACACCCATCGGTGCACTCTCTGTCGGAATGAAGTTAAAACAAGTAATAGAGAGTGGAATTGAAATTTACATTTTTATAATTTCGTTGGTTATTTATCTAATCTAAAATTTATTTTCTTTCGATTTATAATTCAAGATTTTAATATAAGTTGAATTTTTCTTCGATTTATAATTTAATATTAAATTAAAATATAAATTGAATGTTTTTATTTCAAGTTATATTTTGGAGTTGTAGACTTATTTTTGGTAAAAATTTAGTGATTTTTTTGGGTGAAATCATGATTGGTATTGTTTAAAAGATTTTTTTGACTATATGGATTCAACCCCAAAAGCATTTTTATTCTACAGATTTTGTTAGTCAAATTTGTGATTTCAATGAATCTTATAAAATTATAGACAAATTAAATATGAAAATAACTGTTTTATTTTTTATTTAATTAAAAGCAATTTACTAATTAATAATTAATTAATTAGTTATCTGTAAATAAAATATTTTAATATTTATAATATTAATATATGTTATTGCTTAATAGATTTAAAATTTTATTATAAAAAAATTAAAAAGTGATAAGTACCTTTCTATTCCGTTTTTATTCAACATCTTAATGTAACATGTATTCTTAGTGTTTGAAGATATTCTTTGAAAACACCAACTTGGTCTTAATGCCACATGTATTCTTGGTGTTTGAAGATATTCTTTGAAAACACCAACTAATTTCCATGTGAGTATCTTTTTATTATACAAGTCATGGCATCCAAAAAAAAGTTACACATGTCAATTGTAGGAAAAATGATAGCTCACTGTGGTTACACTGTACTGAGGGGAATATTTTTCTTGCTTTTTTCGGTTTTACGATGGAAAATGTTTTTGTTGGTATCCTTGTTGCTAATAATCCTAATAGCTGCAGTCTATGTAGAAATGAAGTTAGAATTAACAACAAGTAATGGTGAGTGAATTGAATGGTAATGAAGTTAAAATTAAAAATAAGTGATGGTGAGTGAATTGAAATTTACATTTCAATGAATTTTCTAATATTATAGATAAATTGTATCTCAAAATAAACCAAATGATGATATTAAGTATGGTAGTTGCAGTCTATATTATGGATCAATTTCTTGGAATAAATTAAGTATTTTTTTGAAGACATATAGATACACTAGAGATTACTCAAATATGTAAGAATTAAATATGAAAATTTAAGATCAACTTTACAAATTGTTACCAACCATTTAACATTTTTTGGAAATCTTTGTTCACTCAATATTATGACTTCATTAATTGTGGTGATGAACTAATGGTGAAAATTCATATAATGAATCAATATTATTTTTTTTAATAGTATTACACAAGCAAATATAGTATGAATCCATGCATACTAATGGATATTTCAGCATTTTCTCACAGCATGGGTTACTCTTTCTCTATTAAACTCCTACTTCACTTTGTAAATCATTTTAACTCTAAAACCTATTTCCCTATTTTTGGTAAACCTGTAATCTCTAAGTTTCACATGATTTAATCACTAATCTAGTTTTTTAATCCCTAGTGGTTTTTTTTTTTTTTTGTTTTAGAAGAAAAAAACGCTGATTATAACAGTACATTGACTTATACAATCTCAGCTAAAGTGCCTTCAGCGAGAAATCCACCATAGAATGGCTAGATGATTGATGCTCATTTATAGAGTGAATGAGCAAATAAGTGATAGATCGGCCCTCCTCATTTCGGGAATAAATTCCACCCCTTACTAATATACCAGCATATGATATGAACATTAATAGACAGAGAAGGATGGAATCATCAAAAAAGGTTTAAGAGCATACATGAAATATGACAAGCGAAATAGAGAATGACATCGGGGAAAAGAGTATGATTGTGAATCTTGAATAAAGACCATAAAACCCATGTTCTACCCCACCTGTGATGAATTGCCAAACTAGAAACAAAATGCGCATAGCAGACCTATGAACCATTGATAAAAACAGGCTCGCTTGAAAAATATTGGCAGGCACGCATGATATAGAAATGCGCCTATATGTCTAGTATGGAGAAGGGTCTATTCAGGCTCGTTTGAACAATAATATGTCAGGCTCGCTTGTAATATAAAATAACAGGGTTGCTTGATATATATGGACCAACTCACTTGACATAATGTGGGTCAAAACAGAGAAGAAAGTAGTCCAAATACCCATGTTCTACCCCGCCTGTGTTACAATGCAAAACTAGAAACAAAATACACAAAGCAGACACATGATTGATTGATAAAACAGGCTTGCTTGAAAAGGATTGGAAGGCACGCATGATACATATAATACGCCTATATGTCTGGTATGAAAAGGGTTTGTTCAGGCTCGCTTTATAACTATAACAGATCAGGCTCGCTTGTAATATAAAATATCAGGCTCGCTTGATATATATGAACAGGCTCACTTGTCGTAATGAAAACCAGGCACACATGTAATTGGGAGGACAAAAGATTATACCCCTGTCCAAATTAAAATAGGCACTCCAATTGAAAAGTTCAGGCTCGCTTGTCTAAAATAGAGATCAATCGGAAAGACTGCATAAGAGAGAAAGACAATTTACAATTCTGGTTGGGACCCAAGAATATAGTGACCAAAAACCCGTGTCAAAAAACCATAATCCACCAAAGTAATACTGATTAGTAAAAATAAAAAGGTACTTAGAACTCCTAATCAAAATACTCATGGAAAGGGAATGGATAATTCCCCAATCTGTCTGCCTTCGGAGAAATGAACACTAGTACAAAATGGCTAATTAGTTACTAAAAAAATGACTAAAATTTGCATATAAATGACTATTTTTCGGTCGGTGACTAATAGTAGCTAATTTACAGTATCTTATAACGCGACCAACTTTTGGTCATTTTTAGCTTAGTCATTAATTGGTTATCTCAATTTTGTTGTCTAGTTGTATATTTGGTCATTAATTTAGTCACTGATTTAGTGACTGATTTAGCCATTAATTTAATCATTGATTTAGTCATTGATTTTATCGTTAATTTAGTCATTGATTTTATCATTAATTTAGTCATTGATTTGGTCATTGATTTTGTCATTGCTTTAATCATTGATTTAGTCATTAATTGTCACAATTAATGACGAAATATACAAAAAAATATATTACTATATGATCACCCGATAAAACCAATTAATGACCAAAGAAATATGACCAAAATGTTGGTCGTGTTATAAGATACTGTAAATTAGCTACTAATAGTCATATATATGCAATTTTTAGTCATCGTTTAAAACAAATTAATGACCGAAGAAATATGCCAAAATTTTTGCCGTGTTATAAGATACTGTAAATTAGCTACTAGTAGTCGTATATATGCAAAATTTAGTCATCATTTGTAGTCACAAATTTATCATTTGCAGTAGTCATTTATTCATTATATAAACGACTAATTTAGTAGTTTATATTCATTTCATTTACTTTCATTAATAATCATTATAAATAACTAATTTATTCATATATTCATTTTATTTGTGTTCATCATTAATCAATATAAACTACTAATTTAGTAGTTTTAAATTGATTTTGTGTTAATTATTAATCAACATAAATTAATTTGTATGATTGAAAAAATGTCATACAATGTGCATGTTCATCTAATAGGAAAACACAATGTCACATATTTTAATTACAATACTAAACAATATCAAGTGAAACTATAAGTAATATCAACCACATAAATTATATTATATGAAATGTTAAAGTATTACAATATGCATGATTTTCCATTGGTTGGAAAACAATTTACACATGATATGGTGTTTCATCACTTCAAAACATTATCATTGTGTTTTCAAGGCATTGTAGGTGAATTCACCAACTCTGAAGACTTGATCATAAGCCTTTATATGTGTGACTTATGCCGGATATTGGCTCTAAGAGTATCACCAAACCAGTTCTCCTCTCTCTCTTTTCGCATTTATCGCTCCAATGTTATTGCTCCCCTCTTTTTTCAATTCATGCTTCTTACCATCAATACTAAGTTCATTTTCTGAAAATAAAAGAAGATACAGTGAGTGTAAAAGATGAAAGACAATGAACACTAGAATATAAAATAAATTAGACTATAAATAGTTTATATGACATATACCTCAACATCAGCAATGTCAAAGCCATTTTTCCTCATACAAGTAAGAAACTCGAACAAATTTTCTGCATTGGGGCGATAACTGTTACTATAATGTGGCCAGTTAACCTGTATAAACAAAGCAAATAAAATATCACCATATATAGAAAAGAACACCTTAGTAACTTAGTATTCAAATTTCAAGGAAAGCTTAAGAACAATCATGTCAACTAAGTTATCCGCTAAAAAGCTCAAGTTGTAGATAACTTGTGAAAACAAATAATATGAGGTGTGATGTTTAATCCTTGTCGTTTTATTCACAACAACATCTCATTTTCTAACGCATGAACTTAGTCAAGTATATAAACAACATGTACTCAAATAACAACATGAAAGTAACTTTTTTTATAGTCATGAAAATATTTTAACACAAAATAGCTATAAGGACCCCAATCAATATAGTGTAATACTAATTTCATCTGCAAAATTTGGTTGTTGTTTAAATGGACATGGTACTAAGTATTTTCAATTTCATAGTTAAAAGACAACAAAATCAAAATAAACGTCCAATATATAATCAAACAATAAAGAGAGGATGTCATGGAATGGAAATTGCAATTGAAAAAAAAAAAAAATTACCTGTCCACCGATGTTGTGTGTAGCATTCCTAAGACATTCGGTTGCCCAAAATAACCATGAGCTGAAATCATCAGAACATTAAAAAACATAGGAATTCCCACTAGAAACATTTCCAAATTCAGTGGCTTAGGTGTCTAAGTGATCTCTAACACCGAATGAACCATGTCCAAGACGTGATATGCATCATCTCCTCGTCATTTTTCCAATCACTTTTCCTGTAACCTGCCCACAGCAAAGTCCAGTAACAATCAAGAGCAAACCCTTTTCTAACCAAAACAAACAAACAAATAGTGTCTCTAATAAAACTTCATTATATTATTAGAAAATGAAAAGGGAGTGGACCATTTTTGTTTTTTTAATTTGCATATTTTTGTTATGAAAGTGCTTGAGCTTCAAGAACCAACAAATGTGAGGGAAGTTGTAAATGTGAAAAAAATTATGTTGACCTAATTTGTAGACTTCTTCAAAATGATGTGAATGATGCCATTTTAGGATGTGGTAAATCTCATAATAAGAAATGGCATGTATTCTAATAAATTACATTACAATAACTACCATGGGCCTCCATAGGTTATAGGTCCTCAGTATGTTAATATTGATGATGAAAGAGAGATGGCAACGATAAGTATGGGTGGTCCTAGTTTGTATGGTGCATATCTTCAAACCAAGGTCGCCATCTCAATGAACCTAGATTTTGACATGGTAAACTTGGATCTCGTCTTCACCCAATTTCATTCCATCATACTTTGTCGAGACTCAAGAGGACATAATGGTCCTTCAGTTTATAATAAGGTTGCTTTTGAGGTTATAAATAAAGCTTATCCAATTTAAATGGATTTTTGGGCTCCAAGAGATATGGATAATTTAAATGATAAAAATTATATGTTTTTTTTCCCAAGATTCAAATGTAGGGATACATTTTGTGGATTTTATTAATAAATAGAATGAGAGAAATAATCCATGAGGAGAATCTATTGTTCATTGTGATTAGTGAAATACTTGGAGATAATAAGACTATTTAGGTTCAAATCAAAGATGGTGTTGATTCTTGTAGCTCCTCAGTTGTTGGTAGTTTTTAAGGTAAGAACTTCAATTCTTCAAGGGTGGGGTCGGTTAGCATAATTGCATCTACCTTGGTCATATCACCCAAAAGAAAAACATAATCAACAAAGAGTAAATATGTCAAGTTTAGGGAAAATCCTATTTGTATATTTGCCAAGCTTATAGTTCTTTTTTACTCTGTTATAACTCTGTTGAGACCACCTACTCTATAGTAAAAAATGGCAGAGGAGCCATTAGTCATACCTACCCATGGTCTCTTGTAGACATGATAGAAGAATAGGTTGAGCCATTAATTAGAATTGCACATATATTGAGGAAAGATAATTCATTATCTAATTAACCAATTGCACATTGAACCCCATATGGATGAGTAGCCTAAATAAAGCCAATTTTCTCTATCATATGTGTTGGAAAGACAAACTAACATTGCTTGTAAATTTTTGGTTTCATGTTATAAATTCATTCTTGGGAAACTCCTATTTTGTAATGGATGTGTTTCGCAGGAAGGATGCAAAATTGTTCTAATGACATGGAATCAGCTTAGTGGATTTTGACCCTACATGACCAAGGAACTCAGGAGCCTCGGGCACATCAATGGTAGCATCCTCCAATGAAAATAGTATAGTGTCCAACCTAGAAACTTCAAAATTATATATATTTATAATTCATAATCGCAAATGACCATAGACTGTAGCAGTCCTTAAATAAATTCAAACTTGAATAAGATCAAAAATAAAATTTCACATTACCCTTCAGTAAGATGTCCTTAATTTAGAAAGAAAGGCTAAAACTTGCATAAAAGTGTAAGTAGATTCCCCATAAGATCAATTTCAACATATTTCCTGAAAACATAATCTAATATCCAAAGCGAAACCATAGTTGAATGGAACAATGGTGCTTTAAGTCATCTACACAAAAATTTGCATCCTTCAAATCTTTCACATTGGATGGTATGTCATGCAAAATTAAAAAAAAGTTAGGGAAACTTGTCGAATTCTCTAAAAGACACAATGAAAATGCATAGAAGCTTTGTAAAGGAATCCACCTGTAATATTATTTGATTTCCATTTCAGCATTTTTCCTAAGTTGAACCTCAATGAGTTGTGAACTCAAAGTTATTTGAGAAGAATGTTCTTACAATTGAAATTCACGTTTGCAGTCTTCCCACCTCTGTCACCAGATGAGTATGAATTCTTAAAGCCTCTTATGTCATTATCCAAAATATTTCTTTCCTGGACACATGATTTTGCAAATAAAGGTTTTTCTGCAACATAAGTCCTTGTCAAAATGGCATCTCTCATACTCACTGGCATCCGGTTAGAACTGCAACCTGAAATCGGACCTGCACCTGTTCTTATATTACTCAAGATGTGAATGGTGGAATATCTGCTAGAGCACTCTTAGCATATGGCAGAGGTTGAGCCCTCCCTCTTATGCCGTTGCCAAGACCTCCCTTAGGACCAAGAGTCAAGTGGCCATCATCAGAAGCTCTTTGTGTTGAAGGGCTTGGCATAGACTGATTTTGAAATTGAGCCCTATCCACAATCTGAGCATCTTGACTGGTGAATCCATGGTCACGTGGTCCCATATGGGGTTGTTGTCCTTTAATCCCACCCATATGTGGAAGTGAACCCGTCTGTGCACCTGCCATGTAAGGTGGCATCGCAGGTCCTCTCACACCATGATCAAGTGGTGTCACAAGTCTTCGACTTGAATGTCCCATATTGGTACCTCGAGAGTAGCCTCCCTGTCCATGTAGTTCTTGGACAACATCCTGATGCACTTCCTCTATTTTATTGAGGCCCTCAAATTTCTTCCTTTGTTGCCATCCATTCCTCCTTAGATCAATCACATCCTTCAACATGAACCTCAGCCTAGAGGGAAGCCCTTGGTTATTGGACAGTTTTGTCATCCTATCAAAGTAAGCATCAATATGTTTCTTGGCCTTTGAAGGGTCAATCATATGACCAATAGTGCTCATCAGTTTGCACAAAGCTTCAACATTTTCCTCCTATGGATGCTTAAATTCACCAGTTAATTTCTTGATGCATGCATGCATAATCATTTTGGTCAACATACTTTCTTTATAAAGCTCACTAATAAACCTTATATTTCCTAGCATTCATGGTCGTGTTGCAGCCTTCTTCTCCCGTCTTGCTTCTGCTAAAAGTATTTTTTCACCATGCTCTTTTGCTTTCTCAGCCTCTTCCTCTTCTCTTTTATATTTTCCAAATTCTTCCTGACATTTGTTCAAAAGAAATCGCTTGAAAACAACCTTCTCATTATCTTCATAAAATTATGGTATTCCTGCAGCAAGCTGAAAAATGAATTTTTCATACATTTCACAAAAAGCCAGCTCCATCAAGGCTTTGTAAAATATTTGAGATATTATACCATGAAGACATGATGCAAAGTCAATGTTCACTTCTTTGACCTGTTCAAAAATTTTCTCAAAGTTTTGGGGCGTTAATTTATTAAGGATGAATTTAATTTGTCTTTGTTTCAACTGATCCTCATCAGAAACCTTGCCCACTTCATATCGGTTCTCTAATATATGAATTGTGGACAGAAAAGGCTGTGGAGGAGGAATCAAACCCTTCTATGAACCAGAAGCACGCTACCACCTATCAGCATCAGAATTATTTCTCACTACTCCAACTTGTGGAAGTGGTGCTTGTACATAAGGCCCTCTTGGAAGTATGAAATTCATACTCATTTGTGTTGCACAAGTATTTCTTGCAAAGCTGGTATTATAACCTTGGCCAATTTGAAACACAACAGAGGAACCACTAATATCCACATCCATCCACATCAGTCATACTTCCAACTAGGAATACCTATTTCACCTCCCGGCAGTCCTATTTCACCTCCCGGCACATTGTCATACTTCCAACTAGGAATACCTCTACATCCTGTTCGCCTATGAATCGGAAAACAATGAACCAGGAATACGTGGAGATCGTGCCCAATATGAGGAGATCGACGCCCTGCAAGAGGAGATCGTCGCGGTGCTAGAGGGGTTGGATTTTCTTAGCCGCCATCCCTACCCCCATCCGCAGCTCGTCCCACAACAAGAGCAGTTGGGTTCTGTCAGAGTTGGGCTTCCTCCAGAAACAGTAGCAGCGTTACCTGTCGTTCAATTCAAAAAAGAAGAACCAAACGATGTAGAAGGAGGAGGAGAGATATGCACAGTTTGTTTGGAGAATTTTGGGGATGGCGAGAATGTGGTACAACTGCCATGTTTTCACATATTCCATCCTCACTTTGCTGCGCAATTGTTTAGGTACACTCATCGCTGCACTCTCTGTCGGAATGAAGTTAAAACAAGTAATAGAGAGTAGAATTGAAATTTACATTTTTATAATTTCGTTGGTTATTTATCTAATCTAAAATTTATTTTTCTTCAATTTATGATTCAAGATGTTAATATAAGTTGAATTTTTCCTCAATTTATAATTTAATATTAAATTAAAATATAAATTGAATGTTTTTATTTCAAGTTATATTTTGGACTTGTAGACTTATTTTTGGTAAAAATTTAGTGATTTTTTTGGGTGAAATTTAGTGATTTTTTTGGGTGAAATCATGATTTGTATTGTTTAAAAGATTTTTTGACTATATGGATTCAACCCCAAAAACATTTTTATTCTACAGATTTTGTTAGTCAAATTTGTGATTTCAATAAATCTTATAAAATTATAGACAAATTAAATATGAAAATAACTGGTTTTATTTTTTATTTAATTAAAAGAAATTTACTAGTTAATAATTAATTAATTAGTTATCTTTAAATAAAATATTTTAATATTTATAATATTAATATATGTTATTGCTTAATAGATTTAAAATTTTATTATAAAAAAATTAAAAAGTGATAAGTACCTTGCTATTCCGTTTTGATTCAACATCTTCATGTAACATGTATTCTTAGTGTTTGAAGATATTCTTTGAAAACACCAACTTGGTCTTAATGCAACATGTATTCTTGGTCTTTGAAGATATTCTTTGAAAACACCAACAAATTTCCATGTTGAATGTGAGTATCTTTTTATTATACAAGTCACGGCATCCAAAAGTTACACATGTCAATTGTAGGAAAAATGATAGCTCACTATGGTTGCACTGCACTAAGGGGACTATTTTTCTTGCTTTTTTTGGTTTTAGGAAAATGTTTTTGTTGGTATCCTTGTTGGTAATAATCCTAATAGCTGCAGTCTATGTAGAAATGAAGTTAGAATTAAAAACAAGTACTGGTGAGTGAATTGAATGGTAATGAAGTTAAAATTAAAAATAAGTGATGGTGAGTGAATTGAAATTTACATTTCAATGAATTTTCTAATATTATAGATAAATTATATCTGAAAATAAACCAAATGATGATATTAAGTATGGTAGTTGCAGTCTATATTATGGATCAATTTCTTGGAATAAATTAACTGTTATTTGTGTCGTGGATGTCAATTTGTTGACTTGTACATCTTGTGGTTGGTTTTTCTTTATTGGTTGAAGTAGTACTTATCGTTGATTGATTCTACTTTTGAAGTCATTTTTTTTGTTTTTTTTCCCATCTTTCTTTCATACTTTCCATGATGTTATTGTTCAATTAAGATTTATATATGCTTTGAATGATATATTTCAGTTTCCTGTTTTTTCTCTTATCTATTTTTTAATATAAATTTTATTAAACTTCACTTTTTTCTTCTTTGTACATCTTTTATTCTTCCTTATTTATCTATTCTCTCATTTTTTTTATTTTTTATTTTTCATTTTTTATTTCAAATAAAATATTAGTAAATGAATTAAAATATTTTTTTGAAGACATATAGATACACTAGAGATTACTCAAATATATAAGTATTAAATATGAAAATTTAAGATCAACTTAATAAATTGTTACCAACCATTTAACAATTTTTGGAAATCTTTGTTCACTCAATATTAATATTGACTTCATTAATTGTGGTGATGAACTAATTGTGAAAATTCATATAATGAATAATATTATTTTTTTTAATAGTATTAAACAAGAAAATATAGTATAAATCCATGCATACTAATGAGTATTTCAGCATTTTCTCACAGCATGGGTTACTCTTTATCTATTAAACTCCTACTTCCCTTTGTAAATCATTTTTAACTCTAAAACCTATTTCCCTATTTTTGGTAAACCTGTAATCTCTAAGTTTCACATGATTTAATCACTAATCTAGTTTTTGAATCCCTAGTGGTTTATTATACCTTTATACAATACACAGTTTTTCTCGTACCCTCTCGTACTTATAAACTTATAATTTATAGAGAATAATTACGGTAAATGGCATTCCTGGCATTCCCATCCTGTTGAACACTATTATCTTCCCCCGAGTAATGATGAATTGGAAAATAGTCCTGGTAGACCTATTTCTCCGGGCGCATCTTCATGTAGAAGGACGAGGTCACAATTTGTTTAAATAATTTTGGCGATAGCTAGAACTTCTACAACTCTATCCTCGCTGTGTTGCGCAATTGTTTAGGAAAACCAATCGCTACACTCTCTCTCGAAACGAAGATGAAATTGAAAAGAAGTAAATCATAGTACAATTGAAATTTACATTTTCATAATTTCTTTTATTATTTCGTTGGTCATTTCTCTAATTTTTTTTTCCATTTATAATTTAATATAAATAGAATATTTTTATTTTAATTTGATTAAATCTAATTTAGTACTTAATAATTAATGAATTAGTTGCGTGTAAATAAAATATTTTACTATTTATAATAATTTAATTAATATTATAAAATATGTTATTGCTTTATAGGTTCAAAATTTTATTAAAATCTAAGATTATATCAACATTGTCTTTTTTAACTTGATTGATAAGAAATATTTGTTATGAATTTTTTCATTTCAAATGAATTATTAGTAAACTACTTAAATCAATTTTTAATAAAATGTTAGTCAAATGAGACATCTAAATATACTAGAGAATTTCCAAATGACTAAGAGTATGTTATACAACAATACCAAAACTAGAAGTTGTTTTAGAACAATGAATTATACATAAATTAAAAATATAAGACAAATGAGTAGTTATATATAGAAAATTAAAGTTGTCAAACAAACGTTATTATTTCTTACAAAGGTCTTGAAGTTAAAAAAAAGTTGAAGGTCTTGAAGTTTGAAGAATCCGAGGAATATAATGCAAGAGTGATGAAGGAAATCTTGAGTGGGCTACCATATGCTATAAAGGCCAAAGTCGAAAAATGTTCTTCAAGAAGAGATATGTCGGAAAAACTTCAAGATCTTCACTCAAGAGGAGCACCGACCATGATCTCTAATCAAGAAGATGATGGAAAGGAAATCGAGAACTCATTAAGGAAGTTGAAAATAAGAGTGAAGACATCAAGACCAAGGACAACCTAGAAGATGAAGAAATTGAAGATGATCACAAGCAAGGTTTCAATGCAAAACTTGTAGCTGCCCTAGAAGACATAAGCACTTTGAAAAAGGGAAATGAGGAGCTCAAGAAGAAAGCAAAATATGGTGACCATGACCTTCACAAGACAAGGAAGGAAGTTAACTTATTGAAGCTTCAATTATAAGAAAGAGATGAGGAGCTGACCAAGCTTAAGGAGGAATTTCATCAAAACAAGAAAAGGAATCATGAAGAACTCATTTCCATGACAAATCAATTGGATAAAACAAAGAAAATGGAAGACACTTTATCAATCTATCTTGAACAAAGACACAAGGACTTGAATAAACTTGAAACAAAAATTGGTCAATACAAGGAACAGGTGTCCTCCCTTTAATCTCTACTAGCAGAAGCAAAGAAATAAGCACAAGGAGTTGAAAAAGTAATGGAAGCTTTGGCACTACTAGAAGGATATGTCGATGAAGTAGAAAAGGAAAGAAATGCCATGATATTTCAATGAAGAAAAGGATGAAGAGATTTCCAAGTTAAAATCTTAAATCACCTCACTTAAGGCCCAATCATGTGAAGCAATGAGAATGAATGATGAAATGGAGAATCATCTAGCAAAGAAGGATGAAGAATGCAATATGATGAAAGAAGAAATTGATCTCCTATGGAAATAATTTGATCATCTGAACAAGACTCTCAATAGCTCTGAAAGATCTAAAACCCTAGTTGACATCCTAAGTCATCAAATATATCCTCTTGATAAATGAGGTCTTGGCTTTGCAGGTGAACCCTCAACCAAGAATGATGAAAACCCTAATTCTTCAAACAAGAAGGATGTGGAGAAGCAGCAAAGAAATATTGATGCCCCCAGTTATAGAAAAGACAAGGAGAAGAGTCAATATGGCATTCGAAGAAACCCTAATGTAAGAGGAATTAAATTTGACCAAAGGATTTTAAGGAGAGATAAAATTAGAAGTAAATCAAGGCAATACTCTACAAAAGGTATCAAGGATGCAAGAGACAATGGATATCATCAAAGAATCACAAGGAAAAAAAACTTCAGAAGTACATCAAGACAATCTCCATCTCCAATGTAGCAAAGTATATTTTCTGGTTATTTCTATTCTTGTACAGAATTTGGGCACATGGAAAATGTTTGTAGGGCACACCACAATCACAAATATAATGCTCCACATCCACTGCCCTTAACAAAATTTGTAGGAAGAACTCATGATTCCTCATTCATGAATAATATGGATTGCCTAAAATGTCATAACATTGGACATATGGTTCATGAGTGTAACTTGAATTGGGTCCCTAAACAAGATAAAACCATAACTACCAAGCCATACAAGAAAGTTACAAAAGTATGGAGAAGGAAGAAAATTGTATCAGAAAGAATCTTGAACACTCAAACCAACAACTCATGTTGTTGGTCTAATGAGTACATCCTTGGTAGATGTGATATTCCAAGTATTTCATGATGAGACTCTTGCAAAAAGGAGACCATGCATACTATCAGGGGGAGCTTGTAATTGTTGATCATTCTTAAAGAAGCTATTTGTGGCAAGCAGAGACTAAATTTTTCCCTATGGAAGAGCACAAATTTAAAACCTTATCCTTGTGGATATTTACTATGTTACAGGCATGAAACTTGGCCTTGTGGAAGGTCTATTATAGACCTATAATTTGGCTTGTTTTAGAACTCAGATCAGTGTCATACTTCATGAAATTGTACATATGGAGCCCTAAGATCCTGCAACTCTCACAAACCTATGCAATTAGACTTGTAACCTATGCAGTTTTAACCCTTGAAAACCCGTGACTATCTCTAAACTTCGCCTTGATCATAAAAATGTAGAACTCATACCTATACACCCCTTGACTTGTGAAAGGAACAAACTACACCCTCTATCTTTAGAATTTTGTTTGGGTTGGAAACAATTCACAAGAACAAGACTTACAACAGTTGTTTGGAAGATTTTCATATTCAGTTTTGAAGCCAGACTTGTAAAATATTTGGAGAAGGAGTAGACCTTATCAATTCTCTTGAGTAGACCTTGTCACCTACTGCTCCTCCTTAAACCTTATTATTCTTCTTCTTTTGTGTAAAATTTCTGGCATAGTGTCCCTGGACATGACAGTTGAAACATTTGACCTTTAACAAATCTCACTTCTTTCCTACCTTTTCGAACTCAGATTTGGAATGGTATGCCTTCCCTTTTACTTTCTTGAGATTTCTAGCCAAGGTATAGTTATCCTCATCATCAGTCTTTGATGAGGATCCATATTTGGTGCTCTCTCAAATTTCTTCTTGTACCGAGTCGAACTACAATTGTTCACAGTTTGGTAACTTTTCCCTGCCTTTCACAGAGTCTTGCTAGCTATAGTAGCTCTTGTTAAGGCCTAGAAGAGATAGGCTCACCAAATCATTGTTGGAAACAATAACCCAACACTTCCAAGCTCATATCGACATTGAGTGAACTTCTTCAAGTATTTTTGGATTGTGTCTCCCTTCTCCATCTTGATCTTTCTGAGCTTGTATTTCAGCACGAACTTTCTATCGTCACTGATATTATAAACAATATCTGTCAAGGCCTACCACATGGCATATGGAGTTTCCTTTCCATGGAGACTCGAGACAGTATGATTTCGAAGTCCCTCTAGCAATATCCTTCTCGCTCTTTCTCCATTCTTCTTCCATGGATCAAGTTGTTGAGCATCTGTTGCAGCAGGATGAGGACTATCACTATCAATCAATTCCTTTTGTTTGTTGTCTTTCAACACTCCCTTCATCATGTCCTTCCACGCTATGTAATTTTAATTTTCCTCAAGTCCATATTCGTGTCTCAATCTATTGAAATACATCAGTTGGAATATGTAATTCCTACTTGTTTGCGGTGTTGACTCTCTATGTAAGGATTTTGTTCTATATCATAGGAGGTAGCTAAAGCTTTGGGTTCTCGCAGGGGGGGCCTTGTTAAATACCAGGGAGATGGCGGAAGCCTTTGTGTAAAGATAAATGGAATATTTGAGGTCGAGGTTTTATAAAAAAAAAATTTACGAGTTGTGGCTTCAATTCGACTGTGATTTTAAAGTTGATGTTCAATAGTCTGTAGCATATTTCTTCAATTTTATTTTTTCCATGTTGCCTTTTTAATTCTTTTGGAAGATCTTGTCAGATGCGATGCTTTTTTAGCAATGGCTTGGATGCGTTTTCTATAGGAGCCAGCTAATTTGGTACTACTCATTAGATGTTTTGGGGATGGTGGATTAGAAGTTTTGAATCCGTGGTTCGAAGCCTTTTCCTTACACTAGTGCATGTGACTATCAATTTTGTTGCATGATATCCTCTTCATTTTGTCCCGCTGTTGGGGGTTTCGTGTTTAGCTAGTGTGGAGTACCTAAAACCTATGATTTTTTGCTACATTTTTTGCTTGATATGCCTCGTCTGCTATTGTTTAGCACATATACTCTGTTGGCTCTATTTCGAGCAGAAATATACTATTAGGGGAATTTTACGTAGAAACGAGAAGTGTGTGTGTAAAAATTGTCGAATATTATGTATTTCGACGAAGAATTTTTGGGTGTCGCAAGATCAGATGGTGGATTCTTGGAGTTCCCACGTCTCAATCGTCTATGTTGGAATGCATTGCATTGAGACGAGTTGAAAAGACGTTGATCCATTGCTTCATCAGTGGACCCCTCTGAGGTATCGTTGGAGAAGAATGGTTGCTATTATGTTCAGGAAATAGCTATCTCTGGGAAAAGATAGATAAATTGGATGTTCTGTTTATTTTGTTACTTGGAATCATGTTTAAAATTACTAAGCATTATTGAGCCTATCTAACTCAATGTAGGTAAAGTTACTTTGTTATAATTCGAGACTCTAACAAATGACAGGTTGAGCATGGAGTCCCAAGATCTAATTGACAAAGACAAAGATGCCCAAGATGTGAACAATGAAAAAATGAGGTAAAGAAGCAACAACACTTATTATGATGGAGCATATGGAGTTGTCGAGAGGCTTCCACCTTCTTGTGTTTTGGAATCAACCTCGTTGAAGGTTGAATTCATTTTTATTGTGGTACTGTGGCACGACGGTGAAGTGTGGTACAACATATTCACTGTAGTGATTGAGGCATTATGGTGAGTTTCCTGGACGTGCCTTTGTTTGTATACTAGAGAGGCCTCTGGTAAGTTGCAGCTAAAGCATGGTGAGTTGCAGCTAATGGAAACATTTTTTGCAGCATTTGTGCAGACAGGGTGAAGATGAAACTAAAAGTTCCAACATATTTTCTTTGATGAAATAAATTTTCCTCCTGAATTATTTTGTTTTCACGTTGAGACTAGTTAACTTAACATGTAAATGCATTCATGTAAATTTGGTTAAAAGAATTAGATGTTGTATTGTTGTGACATTTAGGATGGCAAACTATTGTCACGAGTGTGAATCTATGTTGGAATATTCCATTCCAATAATAGAAAAATTTATTTGTAGGATTGATTTACTACCAAATTTGATGAAGATATTGACAGTGAAAATGGCATCAAATGATAGTGGTTGGATCTACATCAAAGATTGGAGAAGGATCGAAAATCAAGTTTGCTATGTTTTTTGTGAATTTCTTGGAATAGACTCTTGATGATGAGTCACACAGTTGAATGTTAAGCAAGCCTAGGATGGATTTGTAGGGGTCTTAGTACTTGGTAACTCCAAGAGTTGGAGTGTGTAATGTAAGCCTTGTAAAGGCATATGTATCCCCGTGAAGTTTGTGGTTATCTAAAAACCACTTTGTAATTGCCACTTTCTAATTACAGGTTTGTGGTCAGTCGCAAACCACTTTGTCACTTTGAAGTAATGGTTTGTGGTGAAATAGAAACCACATGAGAGCCATAGTGGCTACAAATCCTTCATGGCTATGGTGCCTCAAGTGCACACAGGAGCCTTCCTTCTCACAGTAGAGTAGGTGGTCTGCAGAAACACCTAACTCACAAGAAAAACTTAGTTTCTCACAGATCTCTTTACTGAGCACATTTTTGGGGGGGATTTACATATCTAAGTACATGTATGCAGTGATAATGATTGTATGCGAAAGAAATCCTACGATACTAGCAGTTGTAGCAGTTGGTACCTATGCATTCCGATAGATGGTTGCTCCTTGATATGGAGGTTGACATATATTTTGTTGGTTCTGCACATGGAATTTTCCCATTTGTGGTGGATCTAAGTCGCAGACATATATTTTTTTGGTTATGGACATAGGATTTTCCTGTTTGTGGTGTATTGGAGTCGCAAACACATCTTTTTTTATGATTGACAACAACTAGATTTTGTAAATTGCTATTGAGACAAGTAGTCATTAAGGGGGTGTGTTGGAATATGTAATTCCTACTTGTCTACGAAGTTGAATCACTATGTAAGGAGTTTGTTAAAATATCATAGGAGGTAGCTAAATCTATATATTCCTAGTTTGGTGTGTGGTTGAGATATTCTCTCAACTACCTTATTGTGCATCCAAGATATTTTTCCTATCTTGAGACTATATTTCATATATATATATATATATATATATATATATATATATATATATAATTTTTATTAATGTAATATAGTGTGCATATTAATATTTTATCTACATATTTATTTGGTGCTGGTTGTGAAGAAAAAATCTACAAGTTTGATGTACCTGCTAAAAAAAAATTCAGTTTATTCTCTTCTATTGTGATTTGTGGCACTCTAATACCATGTAGAAAATCTAACAAAGGGATGAAATCTGATCTTGTAATTTACTAAAACAAAATTCTGAATCCTTCCATAATTCACGGAAACCAAATTCGATCACACAATCATATAACAAGTAAGAGAAAGAAATAATCAATCGAAAAACACAAGATGTATTTGGGTAAAGAAACTTCTTAAAACCATGCTATTTGTATGTTTCATATGATCAAGGTCATGAAACAATATAATTTTATTCCACTACTACAAAAATATGAACTCTATTGACTCTCTCACTCTGATCTAGGAACAATGGGTCCAATATTTAACCAATTCTTAGCCACTGTCTACCCAGCCTTGCTTATGTATTCTTGGGATAATTGAGCCCCTCTTAGTTATGAAATTCCCAATTAATGATTGTACAATCCTTCCCAATATTTCTAGTGACCTCATGCATGACCTGTACAATTTTCTAACAATCCAATTAATAGTTATCTTCCCTTTAACCCTAATCCAAACTGGTCCTTCCCTATAACTGACATGCAACAACCATTTATAGTGCATTACCAGTTAATTGATTGATCACTCATTTTGAATTAAATCATATTTAATTCACTGGACGTATCACTAGCTCATATCTCAGTTAGAACTAGTTAAATTTATTTTAACTCAATTAATTGAGTTAACTAATTACAATACACAAATAATTGTAACTAGACCCCCTTAAATTGTGGGATAACTCTACATGCCTCATACTCTGCACTCATCCTAGTGAATTCTAGAGCCATATAATTTTTCTTTTTCTCTTTTTTTTTACGAAGAGAGTCAACTTCAGTTAACCATCATCTAGAGAGTGATGAAGCCAAATATGAGGAGGTTTAGTGATGTATATTTATTGCGTCTTCCATCAATTATAAAATGATTGAGAACAAAGTAGAAGGGATTAAAGATTGTGAGATTGAGAGATATAATATTCTAGAGGTTTGTAGAGTTAGTGAGTAGATAAGAGCTCATATTTGGAGAAGACTACAGAGGATGATGGAGCTATAATAGATGTAAATGATTGATATATTAATTTTGCAAATTATGGCTACCAGATTCCCTTGATATGGAGAGGAGAATTGTTATTGTAGCTTATCCAATTGTAGATTAGTGCTCATATTGTTGACATGATTGTGTTACAAGGGTTTTAGTTGGAGAATGTATTGTTATAACTTTACTATTCAATTTTGTATGGATCAATGACTTTTTCTATGGCTGAGTGTGTAGATTATATTTTTTTATGCATTGTTGTAGTCTTTCCTTTTGTTGAGTATATTTTGGTTGGGATTAAATTGCAGAGATTATGTTGCAGAGACTGTATTTTTTTTTTTGATATATGACCATATTATTTGACATGTATTGGTCTTGATGCAGTGTTTATATTCAGTTGTGTAGATTATAATCTATTGATGCACATAGATTATATTATGAATCTAGTTTGGAAATAGATGAAATGAGACTCACAATTATTTGATTATAGAGATCATGGATCTAGTATAAAATATTGTGATACGTGGTTTGATGGAGAGCTTGAAGGTTTGGGCCTTCAGTGTGGTTATTTTTGGCTTGCAAAGAAAGTGATGGATTGTGTATTCAGGATGTAACAACATCGTTAAGGTTGCGGCTTGATAACTTGGGAGTGCTAGACTCCATACATTTGTGGCTAAATAGTCTACTGGTGGCTAGGCGAGACTTATTGAGAGTGGTGGCATTAGATAAATTTTTAGGTATAAAATGGCCCTTATAAAGAATATTATAAAATAAAAGTGGAAATAATAAATCATATAAGATGGCATCATCAAAATCTAGAGGGAAAAAAGACTACTTTTTCAACTTGTATTTTCAACTTTATGCCCTACGGTTTTACTCAAATTTCGAGGGGGAGCACTCATCGGGTGCATAATCTAATTCATCATCCAAGGAGTACCCATGTTGCATAATTTAAATGTACCTTGCTACATGAGAAATGAGAAGTACATGAAAAACATCATTGCAATCAAATTTTTCATGTATTTCTCATTTTTCATGGACCAAGATTCATTGAAAGAAAGTAACATGGGTACTACTTCTATGAGGAATTACATTATGCACCCAACGCGTGATTCCACTCATAATTTTAGTAAAATTGTAGGTAGATAAGTTGAAAATTTGAAATGGAAAAAAAATAATATATAAATAAAAATAAATAATATATATATATATATATATATATATATATATATTATCTTTTTACTTTTTTACTCTCAAAATGGTGAATCATCCCCCATGGTTGAAAGTATCATCTGGAACATTACTAGTTCGTATAAGGTTAATTTTGGTTGCACATTTTGTTTTAAGGCCTATTTTTTACCTCAAATTTCTATAATGCTTCCAACAATTGGTTTGTTGCGAAGTAGAGGGATTGGTGGCTTCCTAGAGAGGGCATCCTACAATGTTCATATAGGTTGTGCCATGGACCAAGTGCTGGCTCACATGATCTGTAGGTTTTGGATTTCACACACATGGAGGCCAATTATCATATGTCAAAGAATATTTTATAATAATACTAGAAGAAAGAAGTAAAAGAATATGATGGTGTTTTTCTCTCTTGTTGTTTCCAACTTACATTAGTGTCTCTATGTATGCATGTTATTGATTAATGTGTTGCTACTCATGGTTATATGATTTTTTAACTTCTCATATAGTTTACTTGATGTTTATTGTTTATGCATATATATACTCGTGTATTATGCTACTAATGAATAAATGAATTGAGGTTTGAGATAAGATAGGGAAAAATGATATAGATTCAAGATAAGTAACAATATTTATTCACTCCTCTGTCAATATTTTTCACGATTCCTAACAGTAAATAGTTAAGTAAAGAAAAAACAATTAAAAGAATATTAATTCAATTTGCTAATATAAATTTTCAAGAACAATTGCTTAGCACTACAATTTCCAATCAACTTTCATATTCTTGTTTTACAACAATGTCATAACTATTCAACTTTCATTTTGCATTATGAAAGATTTTTGAAGATACTATTGGTGTGATTATTCAAATTCAATATTAAAAATAATATCATAATTGTTTTGATTTCCTTACAAATTTTTACGTTAAGTTGTGATGTTTTCTTGGCTACATAGGTTTGGGATTTTATTTCTTAATTATGGTTTACGAAACTAACCTTAATAACAATGGTTTTGAAAGATTCAATTATGTTTGTTATAACGTAGTGATATTTTTATTAACATATTTATATAAAGATTATAATTTATTATATATGGAAAATAAAAATAATTGCTTCGAACTAATTATTATATAAATATTTTTTTATAAATTATTATGAACTATTGGATAAATAATATGAAAATGCAACTAGTTAAGTGACTTGACATGAGGATATCGAACACAAACGATAAAATAATGCCATTATATGACACGCGACATGGCGGCCTCACAGAGATGACAAGGACACTCAATGTTGATAAATTGGCAAACAATAGAAATTAACCATAAATTATAGTTTTCTTAGTAAGTCATCAAAATCAAAATGGTCTTGACCTTGCTATCTCGCTAAAAGGACTTTTCTCTCAACATTTGAAGTTATTGTTAAAATTCCACTTGTAACAAATGGAATACTAGAAGGTCGTGATAAAATTGAAAGGAGGAGGGGGAATTATCAATGGGGGCATTCCTCCCCCTTTTTTTCCCTTTCTTGTGCACTTAATTCAACCATCATTGTTGTGAGGATAAGAAAATTTTAAAATGAAAGAAATAATGTCAAACAAATGACAAAATGATATCTATTAGATTAAATATTTTTTCTTACACATTAATCTAGATTAACAATTAATATTAATTATGAGCATCTCTCCATCTTAACGTTAGATTTACACAAAAAATTTGGGAATGTTGGAGTAATCATTGCACCTCTATGGAATCTGTAATCCCCACCCTGGGGATCCTAGTTGCCGATTTGGAATTTAACCAACACTTGAATTTTTTGGTGTAACAACAAACCTCTTAATGGTGTTAGAGCCTGGATTTAGGTTTGATTTGCCTAAGTTACATTTGAGGGGGTTGTTAATTCCCTTAAGCTACGTTTGAGGGGAGGTGTTGGAGTAATCATTGTGTTAGTCATCAGTAATTTTTTGCCTTTGTAGATGAATAATTGTCTATCCTAGATTTCTAGAAACAAAATTCATGAATCTTGTGAGTTCTAGAAATCTCACTGCCTTCATTATCCTTAGGATAAATTTTTCACTGTTCTACTACTATATCATGTGATAGTCAACCTATCACTCACGGAAGGTCCCTCATGGACTCATGCCTCTCATCTCTGTCCCATTTTCACACCCATAAATCTCATTACTCTGTTTTTCCCTTGCCTATGACTCCATTATCCAACTAGGATTTTTGAAGGCATCTTTTCTTGATTTCATGACCTCCATGGTTAAAACATCAACAAGGCTTGTATCCTAATGCTCTTACACATCCTCCTATCCTTAATATACCTTCATAAACACTCCCCATCACTCTTATCCCTCAAAATCATAATTTTTCTACAAAACCTAATATATTGCCACAAATTTGACACTTTTCAAGACTAGACCTATGTTTTTCCCTTTTGGACCCCTTCCCCCAACTCAATACTTGAAATTCCACTATCCCCTACTCCCTAACATCTATCCTTATCCCCCAAAATTTCCCCAAGAATTTAGACAACCCTTAAACCCTTCATTCCATTCCCTCTACAAGGCAGTCCTAAATCCCCTACACCAAACCCTAATTTCCTCTTCCAACTAAGCTAGGGTTTGCTATGGAAAAGAGGCATAAGAGAAGAATATCCATATGCTAGGTCATATAAGAAATAATGAAGCCATTCCAACTCATAAACATCATGCTTCTATCATTTTCCAAGAATTCATTCCAAGGGCCAAGTCATTTTCCACACCTAGGGCCAGTTTTGCTTAAAAATATGTTTCTGGCCAAACAGAGATGGATTTGGAAAAAGTAAAATATTTTTTTGTCCATCATAAGGCAAATAAGAAAAACCTCCTTCATTTTTTACACAGGTATCATAGTTTGGGGGAAATGTCAAAAGTACAGGTGTCACGGGAGAATTTCTGCACTGCTGGAAAAACCTTGGAAAAATCGGTTTTTCTCATAGTTTGATTGTCCAAATGACTTTCTTTATGGATCGAATGACAAGTAGACTTGAAGAGATTTCCAATGAGCTATCATGAGCTCAATTTGGAGTTGTGGAAGGCCTCCAAAATTTGTTTCCACTAGCACTTTGCATTTCTACACCATCACTCAACACTTTTTGACCAATCATGGGAAAATCAACTTTTGACAAGGAAAATCAACATCAATCAGGAAAAAAATGGTGTATTTTGAAATTAGACAGGTTAGTATTTCCAAGGATCTATCACAGACCCAATTTTGACATCGAAAAGGCCTCCAAAATAGTATTTTAAAAAGGCCTATTTCTACGTTATGCTCCTAGAAATTTTTTCCCATATAAATTACAGTTGGTGCTGTGCTCCTGCCACTGCTTCAAACGCTGAAAAAAGTGTGTTGCGCTCTTGCCACTACTCCAAACTATGAACGATATCATGTTCAAAAGTGACCCGAGCCACCCGACCACTGTGCTGTGCTCCTGCCACTATGCTGCACTCCTGCCACTGTTTCAGATACTGAACAAAGTGTGCTATGCTCTTGCCACTGTTTTGAAGCTTCTGCATGAATTCATGTTTAGGAGTGACCCGACTCTACCCACAAGGTTTTTTTTAGTTTTTTCTTCTGTTGTGGAGGTGCTTCAAGAGGTATTTTAAACTTTTCTTGCATATGCATGGCTTTCTATAGATAAGGTCACTAAGAAATTCGAAACTTGGTTTAGAGAAAGAAGTGACGGCCAAGAAGAAATTAATGAAAACAGTGACCAAGAAGAAAGCAGTAATGAAGATATTTCTAGCATTTCAAAAACAGAGGAAAATCCTAAAAGGTCTCAAGAGTGATAGTGGCATAGAAGATAGTGAGGGTGCTTATCAAAGGGGCAGCCAAGAACAAGGCAAGGAAGATGCACACACAAAGATCATCCATGAAGAGAAAAATAGTCCTAAGGTCACTATTGAACAAGCTTTGCAAGTAAAACTTATTGCACCTTTCACCTTTACATATCAAAGAGGAGAGAGGCATGTGTTTGATGCCTCCAAAGGGCAAGGGGCCATGCACTCGTCCTTAACTCCAATGAAGTCCAAAGGTAAACAACAAGGAAAAGGATTAAATAATGTACCAAATAGTGAATAATATCTCAGCCAAAAGGACAGTATGCATAATGGTGAAGGGAAAAATTCTGAAGACAATGATCATAGAAAAATTGCAAATGATACAAGTTATGGAACAAAGGTTGAAATTAAAGATAAAGACCATAGGAAAAAAAACTAAAAAAATGGGTCAAATAATGAAGAATAGGACATTCATGAAGGAAAAAATGTACCAAGCAATGATCAAGGCACCTCTTACATTGCAAAGGAGAATGACTAGGCACTATGAACGAAGAAACCACTTTGCAAGGAAAAAACTCAAAACTGGCCAAAATGAGGGCCCGTCACCAAAATATATAAAAGACCAAGCTAGGCTTAGTATTTTGGCCCAATATTTTCTACAGGTCTCCAAGGACCCATGAGGCATCTACCTAGCAAATTTGGGAGAAATTGGACAACTTTTTGTTTTTTCCAAATTTTGACCCCTAGGAGTGCAGCACCCCTTGTGCTGCGTTTTTTCTCAGGGCATCTTCATAAGGAGGGGTTTAAATTTTTGGATTTCCCTTCACTAGAGGAGTATGCTCACCAAATTTCAGCTCAATTGGAGTTATTTTGACCCCCCAATAGGGTAAAAAACACTCATTTTTTTCACCCTTTTGCGCACTTTTCTGAGCATATGCTGTGCTCTTGGAAGTCTTGTATTTTTCCACTTTTTTCGAAACTTGAAGAGGTAAAATTGAAGAATTAAAGGTATATCTATAAATTATACTTCCATAGCTTTCCAACGAGCCATCATGGAGCCTTTTCCGACACCGGGAAGGCCTCCGAAACACCACTGCAAAAAGGCATATTTTGGTGTTGTGCTCCTGGCAGAATTTTAGAGTTCCATACAGGGTGCTATGCTCGTAAAACTGAGTGGAAAAAATGTGCATTTGGCAAGTTTTCTTAGGCATGTCAGGCCTAAAAGTAAATTTTATTTCCTCTTATAGTCAGAAATGATATTTTATTTAGATATTTTTGTGCCTTGGGTTTTGCAAAGCCTCAGGGACAAGTTAGGATATTTCTCTTTGGCTTCTCGGTGCTCTAGTAGGCTCTCTTCTCCTCATTTGTTATATAAGACATGAGGATTCATTGTAATCAGTTGGGAATTGATGTGTTTAAGAGAAATACATGGTTTTATGAGCTTGGAAAAGATATTGGTTTTATGATGTGAATGAATGGCTTGTGTTGCTTGATGTTGGAGAAGCTTGCTTGCATGATTCCATAGCTTGGTGAATGGTGATGTTTTCATAACTTGTTAATGTTTTATTGTTCTCATTTTGTTTCATTCTTCTTGTTTGTTATATATCAGGAAAGTATAGGTTGAGATATGCTCATGGAAGCACCTCAAATCTCGTGTTTGCTAAGCTTTGATGTTTTCCTCTTTTAGTCATCTTAAGGAATTCTTGACTGCTCCTTAGGCCCACTAAAATTTGTTTTTGTTTCATGAATGGTTAGTATGCTAGCTTATAAATATGATTCATGGTATGCCCTGCTTATTTAAAGTTTTCAAAGCCTTATTATGAAGCTTTTCTATGAAATACTAATTGATTAGGTTAAGACAAAGAGGCCTTGTTTCCATCTTGCCCTTTGCCCATGCTTACCAACTTGTTTCACAGTTCCTGATAGTTTGATAGATGATGTTTAGGAGTTCCCTCTCCATATATTGATTTTTTTGTTTATCTTATTTGTTTTCTCAAAAAGCTGATGGTGAATTTCTAGAGTTAGGAGTTCTAATGATTCTATGTCTCACCAGAATGTTCATCTTACATGTTTATCAGTTTTAGTATTGTTCATAGAGATTAATGGTTTTCCCTACCTCATGAGTTATTTCTTTCAGACTATATATGTTTAATATCTCTTATTTTTTCCCAAACTTAATGTTCATTACACCTCATCATCACCTAAGGATCCATTAACCTTGCTAAATCGGCCCTGCAATACAATTTGATTCATCATTTCAACAACCTTGACTTTAGCTGACCCCATAGCCCTATTGATTTGACAGCCTCTCATTCCACCTATCTTACTTAGTCATCTTACCCCAACCCAAAAAAAACAAAAAGATTACACTTAACAACTAGCCTAAAATCAATCATCTGAAGCGAAAAATTCACATCCTTTGCATAATAGAGAGAGCCCTCTTTGAGTCTAGGAAGGCTAGGTCCTAGGACTCCAAAGACTGGTCTGATGTTACCCTGTCGTTTGGTTTACCAATCTACCAAATCATGATAACCTAACATAATGGAAATCACAGTGGTACCTTCTGAGTTCATAACAATCTAAATACCCCTTAGGAATCTAGAATCCCTTCATCAACAATATCCTATGATTTATAGTCACCTCCTCACTATCACTAACACAATGGTGATTATGATGCAACCTCTGATGTCAGTGACAAACTAAGTATCCCTTAGGACTTCAGAAACCTTCGTGAAATCATAGAGAACTTAATTGATAGCCTAAGAGTAGAATCTAGATTTTTCACCATCTTAGCAAAATGATAACTCAGCCATAGGACACTCTTACATACCTTAGGGGCTACATAAAGGAACTCAAAAAACCCCAAAAAAATTTATAGATTGGCTTTTTGTCAGTATTGATGGTGGACCATAGAAAACATATCTTCAAAACAACTAAAATTATCCACCTGGCAACTCCAATAGCCTCCAATAGGCCTAATACTCCACTAAGTTCTAACAGACTCCCCGGGAATGCATTAAGAAATCCCAATCATGCTGATGGTTGACAAAAAAGTTCAAATCTTCCACCTGGCGACTCCACAACCCTCAATAGACCAAAAAACTCTAGTGGTAGAGAACAGTAGACTGGTTGAAAATATTCAGTAACCCTTTCTGATTTACAACATGGATCTAAGGATACAAAGGAGATATGCTCCAATGATTAGAGATCATATCCCTGGATTCCCACACAAAATGCCTAAAACAAATTTGATGAAAAACGTACTTATTTTCTGAGATGAAAAATTTGATGACCCTTTGTTACATCTCATCAAATTTCATATACACATATGGAGGTTAAAAGTTGAATGGCACGAAGACTGCCTCATGAAAATGTTTATGGTAACATTAGAAGGTAAGGCAAGAAATTGGTATGAACAAACAGCCAGCCTCTAAACCTTCATGTGAACAAATTTTTTTTTTTCCTCCTCCTACTAATGCCATCTACCATAAATCAGAAAGTAAACATGTAGATCAGTTCAAAGAAGAACAAACTGGTAACCCAATATGTTTGATTGGTGAAATTATTTATGTTGATGATTCTTCAAATTTTGATAAATCTAATGATGATGATGTTCTCCAAATAGAAGCTAACCTTACAGAGCCACCAACAGTTGTTTTGTGGGATGAAGTTCACTATCATCAGATTTAAAGGAGTAATCAGCTAAGACGGGTTACCTATGACACTGATGAGGAAAGCCTTGAAAGTTTATAAGTAAGTGAAGAGTCTCTGACTCTTTGCTCTGCTTCACTTCAGCCCATCAGAAATAACTTTCACATAATTGGAAATCAACAGTCTTTCAAATTTATTGTTGAGGTTGAGGAGGATGATCAACTCCTTGAGCAAGTTATCGATGAGAAGCCTTCTCCGGAAATGGTTGAGGAAATCATTTATGACATAGAACTTTCCTCAGCTCTAGATGAGCAGCCACCAAGTCCCATTGAATTTCCAATTGTAGATGAAGGCTTGGAAGTTTACAATCTCATAAAATTTGATGCACTTCTTTCTCAAAAATATTTATTGCCAATAAATACTCCTACTAATCAACATGATGGCCTTCGCACTAAATTCAGGCCACTCAATCAGAGCATATCAGGTTTGCTAGAGGATAACATTGTAATATATTATGAGTATACCAGTTTAGATGAGCATGAGGATGAGGTGGAGCTTCTTTCCCAAAAGAGCCTCAAGCATAACCAAGTAGAAGAAGGAGTAGTCCTGAAAGAAGCTTATGTCTCAAGTCCTCAAGATCAGGTATCATTCCAAGATCTATTTGCTGTTTTCCTTGAGAAATCTAAAAGAGGAATGTTTTCTGCCAAGAAAAGTTTGATGCAAGGTTTAAAGAAAATTTTAGGCACTACTGTTCAAGCACAAGTGAGGTGCAAGTGGCCTTTTGATTTCTTTAGCATCCTCAAAGATCTGAACCAAGATCACCGATGCAATCATCTACTTGATTGGTTGTATTGGAAAAGAGAGCTCACTAGCTGAATGTATATATTGTATGAGTTAGATTAGGATAGATAGACAAGAAAATAAGCTCAACGCTATGAGCATATTTCTACCTTTAGTTTTATATTTTTTTGACCAAAAAGAGAGAAAAAGTAAAAAAACAAAGAAAAAATGAAAAAGAGGGCAGATTTAAAGAAAAGGTATAGCCCCATATGCTATAAAAGCAAAAGTCAAAAAATGTTATAAAATCCAAAGTCAAAACGCCATATGCTACCATATTCTATAAAAGCCAAAGTCAAAAAATGTTCTTCAAGAAGAGATATGTTGGAAAAACTTCAAGATCTTCACTTAAGAGGAGCACCGACCATGATCTCTAATCAGGAAGATGATGGAAAGAAAAGCGAGAACCCATTAAGATAGCTGAAAATAAGAGTGAAGACATCAAGACTAAGGACAACCTAGAAGATGAAGAAATTGAACATGATCTCAAGGAAGATTTCAATGCAAAACTTGTAGCTGCCCTAGAAGACATAAGAACTTTGAAAAATGGAAATGAGGAGCTCAAGAAGAAAGCACAATATGGTGACCATGACCTTCGCAAGACAAAGAAGGAAGTTAACTTATTGAAGCTTCAATTACAAAAAAGAGATGAGGAGTTGACCAAGCTTAAGGAGGAATTTCATCAAAACAAGAAAAGGAATCATGAAGAACTCATTTCCATGACAAATCAATTAGATAAAACAAAGAAAATGGAAGACACTTTATCAATCTATCTTGAACAAAGACACAAGGACTTGAATAAACTTGAAGCAAAAATTGGTCAATACAAGGAAGATGTGTCCTCCCTTTAATCTCAACTAGCAGAAGCAAAGAAACAATCACAAGGAGTTGAAAAAGTAATGGAAGCTTTCGAACTACTAGAAGGATATGTCAATGAAGCAGAAAAGGAAAGAAATGCCATGATATTTCAATGAAGAAAATAATGAAGTTATTTCCAAGTCAAAATCTTAAATCATCTCACTTAAGGCCCAATCATGTGAAGCAATGAGAATGAATGATGAAATGGAGAATCATCTAGCAAAGAAGGATGAAGAATGCAATATGATGAAAGAAGAAATTGATCTCCTATGGAAATAATTTGATCATCTGAACAAGACCCTCAGTAGCTCTGAAAGATATGAAACCCTTGTTGACATCCTAAGTCATCAAATGTATCCTCTTGATAAATGAGATATTGGCTATGCAGGTGAACCCTCAACCAAGAATGATGAAAACCCTAATGTTTCAAACAATAAGGATGTGGAGAAGCCTCAAAGAAATATTGATGCCCCCAGTTATAGAAAAGACAAGGAGAAGAGTCAAGATGACATTCGAAGAAACCCTAATGTAAGAGGCATTAAATTTGACCAAAGGATTTTAAGGAAAAATGAACTTAGAAGTAAATCAAGGCAATACTCTACAAAAGGTATCAAGGATGAAAGAGACAATGGCTATCATAAAAGAATCCAAAGGAAAAAAAAAATCAGAAGTACATCAAGAAAATCTCCATCTCCGATGTAGCAAAGTGTATTTTTTGGTTATTTCTACTCTTGTACAAAATTTTGGCACATGGAAAAGGTTTGTAGGGCACACCAAAATCACAAATATAATAGTCCACATCTGCTTCCTAGAACAAAATTTGTAGGAAGAACTCATGATTCCTCATTCATGAGTAATATCGATTGCCTAAAATGTCATAACATTGGACATATGGTTCGTGAGTGTAACTTGAATTGGGTCCCTAAACAAGATAAAACCATGACTACCAATCCATAAAAGAAAGTTACATAAGTATAGAGAAGGAAGAAAATTGTATCAGAAAGACTCTTGAACACTCAAACCAACAACTCATGTTGTTGATCTAATGAGTACATCCTTAGAAGATGTGATATTCCAAGTACTTGATGATGAGTCTCTAGCAAAAAAGAGACCATGCATACTATTAGGGGGAGCTTTTAATTGTTGATCATTCTTGCAGAAGCTAGTTGTGGCAAGCAGAGACTAAAATTTTCCCTATGGAAGAGCCTCGATTTAAAACCTTATCCTTGTGGATATTTACTATGTTACAGGCGTGAAACTTGGCCCTGTGGAAGGTATATTATAGACCTGTAATTTTTGCTTGTTTCAGAACTCAGATAAGTGTAATACTTCATGAAATTGTAGATATGGAGCCCTAAGACCTTGCAACTCTCACAAACCTATGCAGTTTCTACCCTTGAAGACCTATGACTATCTATAAACTTCGCCTTGATCATAAAAATGCAGAACTCATACCTATACACCCCTTGACTTGTGAAAGGCACAAACTACACCCTTTATCTTTAGATTTTTTTTTATGTTGGAAACAATTCACAAGAACAAGACTTGGAGCGGTTGTTTGGAATATTTTCATATTTAGTTTTGAAGCCATACTTATAAAATATTTGGAGAAGGAGTAGACCTTATCAATTATATTGAGTAGACCTTATCACCTGCTGCTCCTCCTTAGGCCTTATTATTCTTCTTCTTTTGTGGAAAATTTCTGGCATAGTGTCCCTGGTCATGATAGTTGAAACATTTTCCCTTTAACAAATCTCGCTTCTTTCCTACCTTTCCAGACTCAGATTTGGAATGGTATGCCTTCCCTTTTACTTTCTTCACATTTCCAACCAAGGTATGTTTATCCTCATCATCAGTCTTTGATGAGGATCCATCTTTGGTGCTCTGTCAAATTTCTTCTTGTATCGAGTCAAACCACAATCGTTCACAGTCTGGTAGCTTCGCCCTGCCTTTCACAGAGTCTTGGTAGCTATAGCAGCTCTTGGTAAGCTCTGGAAGAGATAGGCTCACCAAATAATCGTTAGAAACAATAACCCAACACTTCCAAGCTGATATTGACATTGAGTGAACTTCTTCAAGTATTTTTGGATTGTGTCTCCCTTCTCCATCTTGATCTTTCTGAGCTTGTCTTTCAGCACCAACTTTCTGTCGTCATTGATATTATGAAAAAGATCTATCAAGGCCTATCACATGGCATATAGAGATTCCTTTCCATGGAGACTCGAGACAGTATGATTTCAAAGTCCCTCTAACAATATCCTTCTTGACTTTTCTCCATTCTTCTTCCATGAATCAAGTTGTTGAGCATCTGTTGCAGCAGGATGAGGACTATCACTATCAATCAATTCCTTCTTTTTTTTTGTCCTTCAACACTCCCTTCATCATGTCCTTCCACGCTATGTAATTTAAATATTCCTAGAGCACATATTCGTGTCTCAATCTATTGAAAGACATCAGTTGGAATATGTAATTCCTACTAATTGTCTGCGTTGTTGACTCTCTATGTAAGCATTTTGTTCCTATATCATAGGAGGTAGCTGAATTTTTTTGGGTTCTCGCAGGGGGGGCCTTGTTAAATACCATGGAGATGGTGAAAGCCTTTGTGTAAGGATAAATTGAATATTTGAGGCCGGGGTTTTATATATATAAAAAAATTGTCGAGTTGTGGCTTCAATTCAACTATGGTTTTAAAGTTGATTTTCAACAGTTTGTAACATATTTCTTCAATTTCAGTTTTTCCACATTGCCTTTTTAATGCTTTTGTAAGATCTTGTTAGATGCGATGATTTTTTGGCAATATCTTGGATGTGTTTCTTATAGGAGCGATTTAATTTGGTACTGCTCATTAGATGTTTTGGGGATGGTGGATTGGAAGTTTTGAATCCATGGTTCGAAGTCTTTTCCTTAAACTAGTGCATGTGACTGTCAATTTTGTTGCATGATATCATCCTCATTTTGTCCCGCTGTTGGGGGTTTCGTCTTTAGCTAGTGTGGAGTACCTAAAACCTATGAATTTTTGCTACATGTTTTGCTTGATATACCTCGTCTGCTATTGTTTAGCACATATACTCTGTTGGCCCTATTTCGAGCAGAAATATACTATCAGGGGAATTGGATGAAAAAACAAGAATTATGTGTGTAAAAATCGTCAAATATTATGTATTTCGACGAAGAATTTTTGGGCGTCGCAAGATCAAATGGTCGATTCTTGGAGTTCCCACATCTTGATCGTCTATACTAGAATGTGCTGCATTGAGACGAGTTGAAAAGACGTTGATCCATTGCTTCATCAGTGAACCCCTCTGAGGTATCATTAGAGAAGAATGGTTGCTGTGATGTTCAAGAAATAGCTATCTCTAGGCAAAGATAGATAAATTTGATGTTCTGTTTATTTTGTTACTTGGAATCATGTTTAAAATTATCAAGCCTTATTGAGCCTAGCTAACTCAATGTAGGTAAATTTACTTTGTTATAATTCGAGACTCTAACAAATGACAGGCTGAGCATGGAGTCCCAAGATTTAATTGACAAAGACAAAGATGCCCAAGATGTGAACAATGAAAAAATGAGATAAAGAAGAAACAACAATTATTATGATGGAGCATATGGAGTTGTCAGGAGGCTTCCACCTTCTTGTGTTTTGGAATTGACCTCGTTGAAGGTTGAATGTGTTTTTGTCGTGGTCTTGTGGCACGATGGTGAAGTGTGGTACAACATATTTATTGCAGTGATTGAGGCATTATGGTGAGTTTCCTGGACATGCCTTTATTTGTATATCAGAGCGGCCTCTGGTAAGTTGCAGCTAAAGCATGGTGAGTTGCAGCTAATTGCAACATTTTTTGCAACGTTTGTGGAGACAGGGTGAAGATGAAACTAAAAGTTCCAACATATTTTCTTTGATGAAATAAATTTTCCTGTTGAATTATTTTGTTTTCATGTTGATACCAGTCAAGTTAACATGTAAATGCATTCATGTAAATCTGGTTAAAAGAATTAGATGTTGTATTGTTGTGACATTTAGGTTGGTAAACTATTGTCATGAGTGTGAATCTATGTTGGAAGATTCCATTCCAACAATAGAAAAATTTATTTGTAGGATTGATTTACTACAATATATGATGAAGAAATTGACGGTGAAAATGGCATCAAAGGATAGTGGTTGGATCTACATCAGAGATTGGAGAAGGATGGACAATCAATTTTGTGTGAGTTTTTTGTGAATTTCTTGGAATAGACTCTTGATGATGAGTCACACAGTTGAATGTTAAGCAAGTCTAGGATGGTTTTGTAGGGGTCTTAGTACTTGGTAACTCCAAGAGTTGGAGTGTGTAATGTAAGCCTTGTAAAGGCATATATATCCCCGTGAAGTTCGTGGTTATCTAAAAACCACTTTGTAATTTCCACTTTCTAATTACAGGTTTTTGGTCAGTCGGAAACTTACTTTGTCACTTTGAAGCAATGGTTTGCGGTGAACTAGAAACCACATGAGAGCCCTAGTGGCTACAAATATTTTGTGGCTACGGTGCCTTGGGTGCACACAGGAACCTTCCTTCTCACAGTAGAGTAGGTGGTCTACAGAAACACCTAACTCACAAGAGAAAATTAGTTTCTCACAAATCACTTTACTGAGAACATTTTTGCGGGGGATTTACATATATAAGTACATGTATGCAGTGACAATGATTGACAGAACCACGTATGCGAAGGAAATCCTATAAGACTAGCGGTTGCAGTAGTTGGTACCCATGCATTCCGGTGGATGGTTGCTCCTTTATATGGAGGTTGACATATCTTTTGTTGGTTTAGCACATGGAATTTTCCCGTTTTTGGTGGATCTAAGTCGCAGACATATCTTTTGTTGGTTATGGACATGGTATTTTCCTGTTTGTGGTGTATCGGAGTCGCAAACACATCTTTTTTTATGATTGACAACAACTAGATTTTGTAAATCGCTATTGAGACAAGTAGTCATTAAGGGGGTGTGTTGGAATATGTAATTCCTACTTGTCTACGGTGTTGACTCACTATGTAAAGAGCTTGTTCAAATATCATAGGAGGTAGCTAAATCTATATATTCCTAGTTTGGTGTGTAGTTGAGATATTCTTTCAACCACCTTATTGTGCGTCTAAGATAGTTTTCCTATCTTGAGACTATATATATATATATATATATATATATATATATATATATAGATATATAGATATAGATATATAGATAACCAATTTTTATTAATGTAATGCAGTGTGCATATTAAGATTTTATCTACATCTTTATCTGGTGATGGTTGTGAAGAAAAAATCTACAAGTTCGATGTACCCGCTGAACAAAAATTCAATTTCTTCTCTTCTATTGTGATTCGTGGCACTCTAATACCATGTAGAAAATCTAAGGGATCAAATCTGATCTTGTAATTTACTAAAATAAAATTCTGAATCCTTCTACAATTTTGTGAAAACCAAATTCGATCACACAATCATATAACAAGTAAGGAAATAAATAATCAATTAAAAAACACAAGATGTATCTGGGTAAAGAAACTGCTTAAAACCGTTCTATTTGTATATTTCATATGATCAAGATCATATAACAATATAATGTTATTCCTCCACTAGAAAACTATGAACTATATTGACTCTCTCACTCTGATCTAGGAACAATGGGTCCAATACTTAACCAATTCTTAGCCCCTGTCTGCTCAGCCTTGCTTATGAATTCTTGGGATAATTGAGCCCCTGTTAGTTATGAAATTCCCAATTAATGATTGCACAATCCTTCCCAATATTTCTAGTGACCTCATGCATGACCTGTACAATTTTCTAACAATACAAGTAACAGTTATCTTCCCTTTAACCCTAATCCAAACCGGTCCTTCCCTATAATTGACATGCAACAACCATTTATAGGGAATTACCAGTTAATTTATTGATCACTCATTTTGAATTAAATCATATTTAATTCACTGGATGTATCACTAGCTCATATCTCAGTTAGAACTAGTTAAATTTATTTTAACTCAATTAATTGAGTTAACAAATTACAATACACAAATAATTGTAACTAGACCCCCTTAAATCATGGGATAACTCTACAAGCCTCATAAATTGCACTCATCCTAGTGAATTCTAAATCCATATAATTTTTCTTTTTCTCATGGTTTTTTATGGAGCGAGTCAACCTCAGTTAACCATCATCTAGAGAGTGATGAAGTCAAATATGAGGAGGTTTAGTGATGTATATTTATTGCATCTTCCATCAATTATAAAATGATTGAGAAAAAAGTAGAAGGGGTTAACGATTGTGAGATTGAGAGATATAATATTCTAGAGGTTTGTAGAGTTAGTGAGTAGATAAGACCTCAGATTTGGAGAAGACTACCGAGGAAGATGGAGCTATAATAGATCTAAATGATTAATATATTAATTTTACAAATTATGGCTACCAGATTCTCTTGATATGGAGAGGAGAATTGTTATTGTATCTTATCCAATTGTAGATTAGTGCTCATATTGTTGACATGATTTTGTTACAAGGGTTTTAGTTGGAGAATGTATTGTTATAACTTTACTATTCAGTTTTGTATGGATCAATGAGTTTTTCTATGGCTGAGTGTGTAGATTAGATTTTCTTTATGCATTTTTGTAGTCTTTCCTTTTGTTGAGAAGATTTTGGTTGAGATTGTGTTTCAGAGATTATGTTGCAGAGAATGTATTAATTTTTTTGATATATTACCATATTATTTTACATGTACTGGTCTTGAAGTAGAGTTTATATTTAGTTGTGTAGATTATATTCTATTGATGCACATAGATCATATTATGAATCTAGTTTGAAAATAGATGAAATGAGACTCACAACTATTTGATTATAGAGATCATGGATCTAGTATAAAATATTGTGATATGTGGTTTGACAGAGAGGTTGAAGGCTTGGGTCTTCAGTGTGGTGATTTTTGGCTTGCAAAGAAAGTGATGGATTGTGTATTTAGGATGTAAAAACATCGTTAAGGTGGTGGCAAAATAACTTGGGAGTGCTAGACTCAGTACATTTGTGGCTAAATAGTCTACAGGTGGCTAGGCGAGACTTATTGAGAGTGGTGGCATTAGATAAATTTTTAGTTATAAAATGGCCCTTATAATGAATATTATAAAATAAAAGTGGAAATCATAAAGTAATATTAGATGACATCATAAAAATCTAGAGGGAAAAAAAAATACTTTTTCAACTTGTATTTTCAACTTCGCACCCTACGATTTTACTCAAATTTCGAGGGGGAGCACTCATTGGGTGCATAATTTAATTCATCATCCAAGGAGTACCCATGTTACATAATTTCGATGCACCTTGCTACACGAGAAATGAGAAGTACATGAAAAACATGATTGCAATCACATTTTTCATGTATTTCTCATTTGTCATGGACCAAGGTTCATTGAAAGAAAGCAACATGTGTACTACTTCGATGAGGAATTACATTATGCACCCAACGAGTGATTCCACTCATAATTTGAGTAAAATTGTAGGTAGATAAGTTGAAAATTTGAAATGAAGAATATATATATATATATATATATATATTAATATTATATTTTTACTTTTTTACTCCCAAAATGGTGAATCATCCCCCATGGTTGACATTATCATCTTGAACTTTACTACTTCGTATAAGGTTAATTTTGGTTGTACATTTTGTTTTGAGGCCTTTTTTTTACCTCAAAATTTCTGTAATGATTCCAACAAATCATTTCTTGCAAAGTAGGAGTAGCGGCTTCCTAGAGAGGGCATCCTGCAATGTTCATATAGGTTGTGGCATGAACCAAGTGTTGGCTCACATGATCTGTAAGTTTTGGATTTCACACACATGGAGGCCAATTATCATATGTAAAAGAATATTTTATAATAATACTAGAAGAAAGAAGTAAAAGAATCTGATGGTGTTTTTCTCTCTTGTTGTTTCCACCTTACATTAGTGTCTCTATGCATGCATGCTATTGATTAATGTGTTGCTACTCATGGTTATATGATTTTTTAACTTCTCATATAGTTTACTTTATGTTTGTTGTTTATGCATGTATATGGTCATGTATTATCCTATTAATGAATAAATGAATTGAGGTTGGAAGTATGATAGGCAAAAATGGTATAAATTCATGATAAGTAACAATATTTATTCACTCCTCTGTCAATATTTTTCACAATTTCTAAGCGTAAAAATTTAAGTAAAGAAAAAAAAAATAAAAGAATATTAATTCAATTTGCTAATATAAATTTTCAAAAACAATTGCTTAGCACTAAAATTTCCAATCAACTTTCATATTCTTGTTTTACAACAATTTCGTAACTATTCAACTTTCATTTTGCATTATGAAATATTTTTTGGTGTGATTATTCGAATTCAATATGAAAAAATAATATCATAATTGTTTTGATTTCCTTACAAATTTTTACGTTAAGTTGTGATGTTTTCTTGGCTACATGGGTTTGGGAATTTTTTTCTTAATTATGGTTTACGAAACTAACCTTAATAACAATGGTTTTTGAAGATTCAATTATGTTTGTTATAATGTAGTGATATTTTTATTAATATATGTATATAAAGATTATAATTTATTATATACAAGGAAAATAAAAATAATTACCTCGAACTAATTATTAATAGATATATTTTTTTATAAATTATTATGAACTATTGGATAAATAATATGAAAATGTAACTAGTTAATGAAAATGTAACTAGTTAAGTGATTTGACTTGAGGATACTAAACACAAATGATAAAATAATGCCATTATATGACATGCGACATGGCAGCGTCACGGAAAATGACAAGAAGGACACTCAATGTTGATAAATTGACAAAAACTAGAAATTAACCATAAATTATTGTTTTCTTAGTAAGTCATCAAAATCAAATTGGTCTTGACCTTGTTATCTTGCTAAAAGGACTTTTCTCTCAACATTTGAAGTTATTGTTGAAACTCCACTTGTAACAAATGGAATACTAGAAGGTCGTGATGAAATTGAAAGGAGGGGGAATTATCAATGGGGGCATTCCTCCCCCTTTTTTTCCTTTTCTTGTTGCACTTAATTCAACCATCATTGTTGTGACGATAAGAAAATTTTAAAATGAAAGAAATAATGTCAAATAAATGACAAAATTATATCTATTAGATTAAATATTTTTTTCTTACAACATTAATCTAGATTAACAATTAATATTAATTATGAGCATCTCTCCATCTTAACTTTAGATTTGCCAAAAAAAATTTGGGAATGTTGGAGAAATCACTACACCTCTATGGAATCTGTAATTCCCACCCTAGGGATCCTAGTTGCCGGTTTGGAATTTTACCAACACTTGAAGTTTTTGGTGTAATGACAAACCTCTTAATGGTGTTAGAGCCTGGATTTAGGTTTGATTTTCTTCATCTACATTTGAGGGGGGTGTTAATTCCACTAACTTGTGTTTGAGGGGAGGTGTTGGAGTAATCATTGTACTGGTCATCAGTAATTTTTTTCCTTTGTATATGACTAAATATCTATCCTAGATTTCTAGAAACAAAATTCATAAATCCTGCGAGTTCTAGAAATCTCACTGCCTTCATTATCCTTAGGATAAAATTTTCACTGTTCTACAACTATATCATGTGATAGTCAGCCTATCACTCACGGAAGATCCCTCATGGACTCATGCCTCTCATCTATATCCCATTTTCACACCCATAAATCTCATTACTCCATTTGTCCCTTGCCTATGACTCCATTATGCAACTAAGGTTTTTGAGGGCAATTTTTCTTGGTTTCATGACCTCCATGGTTAAAAAATTAGCAAGGCTTGTATCCTGATGCTCCCACGCCTCCTCCTATCCTTAATATACCTTCATAAACACTCCCCATCACTCCTATCCTTCAAAATAATCATTTTTCTACAAAACCTAGTCTATCGCCACATATTTGACACTTTTCAAGACTAGACCTGTGTTTTTCCCTTTTGGACCCCTTCCGCTCACTTAATCATTGAAATTAAACTTTCCCCTACTCCCTAAAAGCTATCCCTATCCCTCAAAATTTCCCAAAGAATTTAGACAACCCTTAACCCCTTAATTCCATTCCCTCTACAAGGCAGTCCTAAATCCCCTACACCAAACCCTAATTTCCTCTTCCAACTAAGCTAGGGTTTGCTATGGAAAAGAGGCATAAGAGAAGAATATCCATATGCTAGGTAATATCAGCAATCATGAAGCCATTCCAACTCATAAACATCATGCCTCCATAATTTTCCAAGAATTCATTCCAAGGGCCAAGTCATTTGCCACACCTAGGGCCAGTTTTGCTTAAAAATATGTTTCTAGAAAACCAGAGATGAATTTGGAAAAATTGAAAGAATTTTTTGTCCCTCATATGGATTATAATAAAAACCTCATTTATTTTTTACACATGTATCATGGTTTGGGAGAAATGTCAAAAATACAAGTGTCACAGGAGAATTTCTGCACTGCTGGAGTAACCTTGCAAAAATCCATTTTTCTGACTGTTGGAGTGTTAAAATGACTTTCATTATGGGTAAAATGACAAATAGAATTGAAAATATTTCCAATGAGCTATCATGAGCTCAATTTGGAGTTGTGGAAGGCCTCCAAATGTTGTCTGCACCATCACTCAGCACTTGTTGACCAGTCATGGGAAAATACACTTTTGACACAGAAAATAAACTTCAATCAGGAAAAAAATTGTATATTTGGAAGATATAAAGGTTAAGATTTCCAAAGATCTATCACGAGCTCAATTCCAACATCGAGAAGGCCTCCAAAACACTACTGTAAAAAGGCCTATTTCTGCGCTGCGCTCCTGGAAAGTTTTTCCCATATAAATTACACTTGGTGTTGCACTCCTGCCACTGCTTCGAATGCTGAACGAAGTGTGTTGTGCTCCTTCCACTACTCCAAAATCTGCATGATAGCATGTTCAGGAGTGACCCAAGCTTCCTAACCACTATGCTGCACTCCTGCCACTATGCTCTGCTCCTGCCACTGTGTTGTGCTCCTGCCATTGCTTCAGATGTTGAACGAAGTGTGATGCGATCCTGCCATTGTTTTGCAGTTTCTGTATGAATTCATGTTCAGGAGTGACCCGGCTCTGCCCACAAGGTTTATGTGAATTTTTTCTTCTGTTGTGGAGGTGCTTCAAGACATATTTTAAAATTTTCTTGCATATGCATGACTTTCTATAGATAAGGCCACTAAGAAATTTGAAAGTTTGTCTAGAGAAAGCAATGATGGCCAAGAATAAATTAATGAAGACAGTGACCAAGAAGAAAGCAGTAATGAATATATTTCTAGCGTTGCAAAAATAGAGGATGAAAATCCTAAAAGGTCTTGACAATGGTAGTGGCATAAAAGATAGTGAGGGTGCTTATCGAAGGCAAGAACAAGACAAGGAAGATGAACACACAGAGATCATCCTTGAAGAGGAAAACAGTCCTAAGGTCAGTAGTGATCAAGCTTTGCAAGTAAAACTTGTTGCACTTTTCACCTTTACCTATCCAAGAGGAGAGAGGCATGTTTTTGCTACCTCCAAAGGGAAAGGGGCCATGCACTCATCCTCAACTTGAATGAAGGACAAAGGTAAAAAACAAGGAAAAGGAGTAAATAATGTACCAAACAGTGAAGAATAACTCAGCCAAAACGACAGTATGCATAATGGTGAAGGGACAAATTCTGAAGACAGTGAACATAGCAAAAGTGCAAATGATACAAGTTATGAAATAGAGGTTGAAATTAAAGATAAAGACCATAGGTAAGATAGTGAAAATAGTGGGTCAAATAATGAATAAGAGGACATTCATGAAGACCAAAATATACCAAGAAATGATTAAGGCACCTCTTACATTGCAAAGGAGAATGACTGGGCACTATGAACGAAGAAACCACTTTGCAAGGAAAAAACTCAAAACTGCCCAAAATGAGGGCCCGACACCAAAAGATGAAAAATACCAAGCTACGCTTAGTATTTTGTCCCAATATTTTCTACAGGCCTCCAAGGATGCATGAGGCATCTACCTACCAAATTTGGGAGAAATTAGACAACTTTTTGATTTTTCCAAATTTTGACCCCTAAGAGCACAACACCCCCTGTGCTGCATTTTTTCTCAGGGCATCTTCATGAGGAGAGGTTTACATTTTTGGATTCCCCATCACTATAGGAGTATTCTCACCACATTTAAGCTCAATTGGAGTTGTTTTGACCCCCCAAAGGAGTAAAAAACACTCGTTTTTTCACCTTTCTGCCCAATTTTCTAAGCATATGCTCCGCTCCTCGTAGTCTTGGCTTTTTCCACTTTTTGGGAAACTTGTAGAGGTCAGATTGAAGAATTAAAGGTATATCTAGAAGGTATACTTCCATATCTTTCCAATGAGCCATCACGATCCTTTTCCAACATCGGGAAGGCCTCCCAAACACTGTTGCAAATAGGCATATTTTGGAGCTGCACTCCTGGCAAAATTTCAAAGTTCCACACAATGTGTTACGCTCCTGTAACTAAGTGGAAAAAAAGTGCATTTGGAAAGTTTTCTTAGGAATTTCAGGCCTAAAAGTAAATTTTATTTCCTCTTATAGTCAGAAAATATATTTTATTTATATATTTTTGTGCCTTGGCCTTTGCAAAGCCACATGGACAAGTTAAGACATTTCTCTTTGGCCAATAGTTTTCTCGATTCTTTAGTAGGCTCTCTTCTCCTCATTTGTTATATAAGACATGAGGATTAATTGTAATCAGTTGGGACTTGATGTGTTTAAGAGCAATACATGGTTTTATGAGCTTGGACAAGATATTGGTTTTATGAAGTGAATGAATGGCTTGTGTGGCTTGATGTTGGAGAAGCTTTCTTGTAGGTTTCCATAGCTTGGTGAATGGTGATGTTTTCCTAACTTTTTAACTTTTCCTTGTTCTCATTTTGTTTCAGTCTGCTTGGTTTTTATAGATCAGAAAAGTATAGGTTGAGATATGCTCATGGAAGCACCTAAAATCTTCGGTTTGCTATAGCTTTGATGTTTTCCTCTTTTAGTCATTTTAAGGAATTCTTGACTGCTCCTTAGGCCCACTAAAACTTGTTTTTGTTTCATGAATGGTTAGTATGCTAGCTTATAAATATGATTCATGGTATGACCTACTTATTTAAAGTTTCTAAAGCCCTATTGTGAAGTTCTTCTATGAAATATTGATTGATTAGGTTAAGACAAAGAGGCCTTGTTTCAATCTTGCACTTTCCCCATACTTACCAACTTGTTTCATAGTTACCGATAGTTTGATATATGTTGTTTAGGAGTTCCCTCTCCATATATTGAGTTGTTTGTTTATCTTATGTGTTTTCTCAAAAAGATGAAGATGAATTTCAAATGTTCGGAGTTCTAATTCTTCTATGTCTCACCAAAATGTTCATCTTACATGTTTATCAGTTTCAGTATTGTTCATAGAGATTAATGGTTTTCCCTACCTTGTGAGTTATTTCTTTCAGACTATATATGTTTAAGATCTCTTATTTTTTCCCAAACTTAATGGTCATTACACCTCATCCTCACCTAAGGATCCATTAACCTTTCTAAATCGGCCCTGCAATATACTTTGATTCATCATTTCGACACCCTTGACTTCATATAACCCCGTAGCCCTATTGATTTGACAGGCTCTCATTCGACCTATCATACTTAGTCATCTTACTCCAACCCAAAACAAACAAATAGATTACACTTAACAAATAGCCTAAAATCAATCATCCGAAACGAACAAGTTCAAATCCTTTGCATAATAGAGAGAGTCCTCTCTGAGTCCAGGAAGGCTAGGTCCTAGGACTCCAAAGAATAGTCTGATATTACCAATACACTTCCAAGATGGAATGCTAATTCATCATAACACATCAAACATAAAGGTGTGTGAAAGGAATACAATTGCATAAGCCTAGCAAAAATAGTTACGATGACAACTACAACAACGATTGTGGTCACGCCATGTGGAATGCAATGAAGCAATAAGATTCAACATGTTAGTTATGTTGGCTTTCAATGGAAATGATGGATCAATAACTATAATCATTTCTCTAATAGAGAGGTATGTAGTAATTTGCAATTTGACATTATGTATATATTTTTAATAGGTGTGGATTAATTAAGATATTTTTTTCTAATAGTGTTTAAAATAACTTTCGTATGGTCCCGCTTAGAAATTTTTCTTTGAAAATTTATTAATACAAATATACAATAATCTACATTGTTTCAGAGAAATGGTGCATGGGTTGCTGCAACTTAAATTCTTATGTGATATGAAAAACAATTTATTCGAACCCTATTTCGGTAGGTATATATTTGCTTGAGTCTATTGTATATTTCCATACTGGAAAAGGGTGAACATCCAAAAGAAAATATGTAGCAAACCTGAATTTTATTGATTTTTACAAGACTTTGTTTTGGGAGAAAGTTCGAGAAAAGAAAATTGGCTAGATATTTGCACCTAGCAGAAAAATTTAATTATTTTCATCTGAGGGAAAATTATTTTGAGAAGTTAGATGAAATGGGTAAAAGTAAATTTTAAAAGTGATATGAAAACAATTTCAAAATAAAACCATCATGAAAACATTTGCTGATGGATAAGGGGACCCTTCAAATTTATCCCCTGATACCTCATTAATTGTCATAAATGAGATCTGAGATATGGTACAAAGCATTAATTTTCTCAGGCAAGAAAACCCCCATCCAATTCACAACAATTTAGAAATTGCAGATAAATTTTGATATTATGGGTTCAAAACTTAATTGCACCACTTGGTATCTAAAATTTTCATGGCATGCGCAGTAACATGACAAGAGGAGGAATTGTAGGAAGCGAATCCTCTAATATACATTTATAACTTATTTTAATTTGGATGTTTTTATCATTTATTTGACCTATCTACCGACCTAGAGAGAGACTGACGACATTACACTTCACGTAATCCCATGTCTATGGATCACCAACTCAAAAAAGGGGTAAATCCTCTCATCCGCCATGACATAATCAACTCTGAATTTCCCAGTCGATAACGTGCATGTAAGGAATAAAATCTACCTTAACTTTTATTGGTCGTAGTGTATGATATGGGGAAGTGGTCATAGTGGAAGGCATGGAGAAGTGGTGTGGTATTTCAAGGTCAATATCGTAAGTTATTTCTTATGACCAGTGAATACTGTGATACCAAATATATCGAGTATTTAAAGGAATGTTTCTGGTCAGATGTATGAAAAAACACGAGAAATTACAACTACATAACCTTATCTTGCAGGAAAAATGAATCGCTTCACCCATAAAACTTTATTATGAATACCATCTTCATGTGATCTCTAGATGTGGGTAAAAGTGAATTATATAAGAAAATAAAAATGTTCATGAACTACCCATGAAAGTGAGTGCATCAATCAATTTTATGTTCTTTTTCTATGTTGGTCTCTCAATTGTAGAGTTGTGGGGTAGTTGCATCACGTGACTAAATTATCTTCAATGAATACTCTTTCACTTACCCTGACCTTTAAGGAGTAGTGCATTTTTATATGTTCGGTAGTATGGATGGTGATCTCCTAATTGTGAACTAAGCTCAATGACACATCTCGAGTTTGGAAGTATGAAGCAATTAGCATAAATAATGCATTACCAGATTATATGACTTTGCAATGATGTGATATATGTAGGTTTTAACCCTGAACAGAAATTATCTACACACGAATCTTATAACAGAAAATAAACAATAGCGAGAGCATAAAACATAAACAGATAAACACAGAGATTTTCCCCTGGATCCCAAATCGGGACGACCAGCTTGATTTTTCATTATATTCCTTTTAGTGTTACAACACACATATATATACATGCCGAAGCATACATAAACCCCAATCCATAAACCCTGGATTAGAACATAACCGTAGTTCCCTTGACCGGATCTACAAAAATACCAGGGGCCGAAAACCATCGTACCCCAATACCATGTGCAAAACCATGCACAAAACCATGGACGCGGACTACCTGCCGGAAATTAAGGACCAAAAAGTTTTTTCCGGGGCGCTGCCCCGGACCCCGACAGGGGGTGCTACCGCCCCCCCTGTGACCCCCCCATTGCGCCTAGTGCAAAGGGGGGTCTATCACCCCCCCTCTTACCCCCCCGCACGTGCTTAGTTGTGGAAATAATATAACACATACCCAACAATATACTATGGTGGTTCAAGAGAGAGGGTGCCTCATTGATATCACTCCTTGGAATCTTATGAAGCTAGCTATTCATGCGAGGATAAGATGCCTAGAAGGTTCAAGATCCATTTTTGTTTCCCGATTGAAAAACCGGTTCCGTAATGGCGATGATAGAAGAGGAAACGGTAGTTACCCCTGCTGTCGAATTACTAATCGGTCTACGCCGAAAGATAATTTGCAACTCAATGTGATATTTGAATAAGACTATTTGATACTCCGCAACTCAATGTGATCTTTGAAACTAAAATTTTTATATCTATGAACTGTAATAGAATGTTTGAAAGTACATTTAAAATTCTCAAGCCCCATTTCAATGCCTTTGTTACTACAAATTTTAATCTAGCTAAAGCAACTATTGACTCCATTAAAAATTTCCACACTCCCCAGTATCAAAGGTAACTTACTTGATGTGCTATTACTAAAACTTGATTTATGTGAACGAGGCTAACTTCAATTAAATTATATTCAATTAAATAATATCACAAATATGAAACAAGAAAGTCGCACATTGTTTAATAAAATATGCACAACACAACTTACCCTTGACAAATAGATCCAAAGTAAGTCAGCCGAAAACTCGATCCAACGTAAGTCTACACTACAAAGCTTCTCATCAACCGAGAAATGATAATACAAAAATAAATATCGATAAACACAATATAAATCGTGATGATAAAAACCCGAACCTGTAATCATATATTTGAACTAAAAGAAAATATAATCACAGAAATCGTTGCAATAGAATTAGCAACACTAAATATCACAGAGGTTGTGCCATCAATAATGACTACCTCTTCCTAAAACCCCATGAAAATATTCACCGAACCCTAATGCAGATCTTTTTTAAGAAATTGCAGCTTGGATTTGAAAAATGCTTCACAAAATACTCACGTTAAGTTTCTACATATCGAATAAAATCATTTTGCAGCAAAAAGGATTTGAGTCAAAATACCACAAAGAAAATATTGAGAACATTAGAGCTCAGTGATAGCACTTTTGGATCGATGTGAATAGAAGGAACAAACCCAAGAAGGACGTATTTAGGTAGTTACCCGAGCAAACGAAGGAGGCAGTGGATATAATGGCTTAAAATATTTCACTCGTCTAAAATTTAATCGAGTAGTGCAAACAAGGACACAGAAGCAGTTGGGAGAGTTGTTTTCAAAGGGATGAAGTTTATTAACTTTGGTCTATAAGATGTCATTTTTTGTTACGTAAGAGATTTAATTATTGAAATTTATTAAATTGGTGTATAAAATCTCTTTTTATGTGATATAAGAGATTTAATTACCCAAGTTTACTAGATTGATGTATAAAATCTCTTTTTGTGTGAGATAAAAAGATTTGATTATAAAAAAAAAAAATGGATGTATTTACTCTAACTTCTTGTTAGATATAAACCTTTGATTTAAAAATAATTTTTAAACCATTAAACTCACTCATTAGATAATTCAAAAACTTTAAATACATATAATAACAAATAATAATAACTAAAATTTTAAACATATTTTAAAATGTATCTGACTTAAAAAAATAAAAAATAAACTAAACAATCTCATCCTCTATCAAATGTAGTGAAACATATACCCTAAAGTTTGTGGTAGACTCCCATTGGCTGAGATCACATGAAACCAATGGTATCCTTAATGGAATCGATTCTTTTCAGATGACAACAGTAGTGTTAAAAAATATCACAAATCTGAAACAAGAAAGTCTCAAACTAGTGTTAACCATAGTTCTGAAACAAGAAAAGTCTCAAACTAGTGTTAACCACAGTTTTGGATCGATGTGAATAGAAGAAAAACATCTAATAAAAAGGTAAATGAATATGATTTAAAACATTTCAATCTAACATTTGATACAATAATACAAATTCAGTGTAAACTATAAAAAATGTTTTAAAAAAACATATTACAACCTAATAATAACTTATCTTAAATTTAAATCTCATGCTAATAATCCCAACACCTTAACCATTCCTCTTAACCATAGAAAAAATAAATAAACAAAAACTTTAACGGCTATACACACCATCCATCCTCCCTGTTAACTAAAGGATAATGTGACTGAAAATGATGCATGGTTGATTCTATTAGTGTGAATGAAAATGATTCGAATTGGAAATTGAAATCCATTTGGGCAGTCAAATTTGACGGTTTTAACTAATTTCCCAAACATATTTGTACATTTCATTGAAGGCTGGTGACAGGGTAGTTTAAAATAATTTACCAAATGAATTGCACATTTTAATGCATTCCAATGAAGTTTGGTGATGAGTATTGTTGAGCTGTGACCATTTGACGATTGAATTGAGAAGTCACAGCCAATTTTCCCGTCAAACATGAAACTAATTGATGAATCGACATGGAAACATGTGGTTGCAGATACGCTTTGTAATTTTCTATTGGGGTTGAGAAGAAGTATCGAACTTTAAATTAATGAGGCCAGATTGTGGGAATTTGGATTCCTGTACCGATGTGTTTGGGTCTGCCTCTGATTGTACTCTCCAGTTTTTTCTCTTCTCAATGTTTGGTTTTCTATGAAACTTCTAAAATTCTCATAAGAGTTTTGATTATATAAACTAGTTTATATGATTTTATAAATTAGTTTAGATTTATTTTAATTACAAATTTATCAGACTATAGATTTATCTTAATTTCTTATCAAATTAGCTTATATTTATACACTTAGTCATTAGCCATCCTATTTGTGGTTAGATATATCAATTAGAGAGCCAAAATCATATTTTAAACTTTAACATTTCTGTAGCATATAAAGTGTCAGTGAAGCATGTCCAGGGTTAGTTGTGACAGGAAAAGCGAAGGGTTTGTCATAATTGATGAAGCATGGAAACCTATTCGGGAAAGCTTGTCTTTATAGCTTTAAATTTGAGAATGGTCATTTTGGGCAGTGTGATAGGGATTAATATTAGTCACCATGACTGCTCCACAATAAGCCATCAAAGATTTAGATAGAAAATGACACAATGAATGCGTAATTGGTAGTTGTCTAATGGAATGAAGTGGTGGCTCTTAGATATAATGTGGAAGAAGAGAAAGATGGTAACAGACTCATGAATGAGAAGGTGTGGAGTACTAAAAAGGTATGTTTTTGATGATTATTTCAGTGGCTTTTTAGTAGAATTTGTAAACCTTTTTGCATCATGAATTTGGAAAATAATAAGGAACTATAACAAAACATATGAGAATTGATATGCAAGACTTAACCGCTGATAATGGTTATTTTCTGTGCAGGAAAAGGAGAAAACGAGGAATTGCCGCTCCAAAGGAAGAGACAAAGTCGAGATAACTGCTGTCCCTCTGAAGGAGAACCGAATGCAAACAAGGATAAACAGATTAAAGCAAATCGGCCCGGAAAAAGAGGAGAAGACACCAGCTCGGCGCAAAAGAAAAGAAAAGATGAAGAATTAACAGTTTGGCGAATCCCTCAGGATCGATCGCTGCTTTATTTATCTTGTTACTTGGACATCTCCGCCATCACCTTTATATAAAGGGACAACATTGTTAGCTTGAAAAAGGGAAGGATACGCTTTTATGTAATTTTCTGTTAAACATCGGCTCTGATTATTAAGTCTCGTTGAGAACTGGTTCATTGTATTTTTCTCCGATGCATTAATAAAAGCTCGGTGATTATTTCATCTCTGCGTCTGGATTAACTTAAAGCGGTGTATCCTTGGAGGCTAAGGGCCCGGCCCCGGAGGACACTTGCTTCTGTACCATTACGATTTGATTTCTGTGTGGTTTGTGTATCATTGTTATTTGGAAATTTGATATGCTTTCTGAGTTGTTATTATATGCTCTGTTAAGATTAATTCATTGAGGTTTTTACGGAAAGAATTGTGTATTGACTCTGCATCAAGTTATCAATCCTTTCAGAGTTAATTGTATGTTGTTAATTCGTAACTGAATATTCTTACTGTTCTGTTACAGAGCTTTTATACTGAACGTTTGCGTTATAGATTCATTTGAAGTAGTGTTTCTCATGATTGTTGGATTCAGAAATGATGTTGTTCTATTTGGAAGCACAGTCGTATTCTTGTTGATTAAGATTGATCAGATTACTATTTCAGCATGTTGCGTGCGTATATGATTTGCTATAGCTGTTCCATAACTTGTCAATCGTTGATGCCGTTCCATTAGTGTGTTTTGCGTGATTTTCCTTAAGAGTGAAAGATTGTTATTTTGATTATATTGGAGTTAATATATTAAGTTTGATTTCGACTCGCGAGACTTAGTTATTCAATTGCTGTTCCATTTTAGATTTGCTGTTCTATTCCAGAATTGTTGTTCAATTCTTTAATTACTGTTCCATTTAATCGCATTTGTTGTTTTGGCATGAGAGGTGATCTAAGGCTGTAGTGAGCATTGGCAGTCACTGTCTAGCTCCCAGGCTCGTGGTCTACGCTCTAGTTTCCTTTCCATCAGTTTCCGAAGGGATGGGTTATCACCGCCGAACCCTTGACTGATAAGCTGTTGAGTTTTCTGAGTGTGTGATTTATTCTTTGAAGTAATTTAGTCACAGACAAGCATTTGTTTACTCTTGTATTTCTTAAACACTGTACTACTAGCATTACTCTGACAAGTGATAGCCTCAGACTGAGACACTCTTTGTAATAACAAAACGCTCCCGGATTGACATATTAATGTGAGGTAATTAGAGGTGAAAGAGACCCTTTTTATAGCTCTAACATTTAAGCGCTGCCGGGAAAGAGGTAGCCATTTGTCTTTTTCAGAGTAGTGTATGTCCGCTAGGGAGGAGCTGGATCTTAAAAACGGAAGGTAAGAACCTACGTGCGGAGCATGTAAAAGCCCTGCTCCACTATCCGCTTTCCTAACAGATTTGTTTTTGTTTTGTTGAATAGAAGTTAATAGTTCATTTGAGTGCATGACTAAGCAGAAAAGACCAGAAAAGAATATCAAACCCCCATCCAAGCCCGAAAGCTGTGACAGCTGTGACCCTTGGCAAACTTAATTCTCTCATAGACTAAATCTATAAGAGAACAAGACCAAACATCAAGAGGGCCCCAGAAAAACATTTCTCAAACCACCTACTAGTCTCCTTCAGCCACAGGATCACCATTTGTAGCCTGTGCTGAGGTGCATAGTCAAACTGAAGAGCAGGACTTTCAATAAATTGAAAATTCTACTCCAGAACTATTGCAGGAAGGGAATTCCAGCAACTTTTGTGAAGGAGAAGGAGAAACAGGGGAAACCAAGGAACCAAAATCTCCTATTGGAACAAATCAGCCATTAGATAGCCCAGATAAGGGGAGTGCTGCGAAAGTCATTGTTGAAGGAATTCAATCTCCTCAGACACATGGTATTCTCATTATTCCAGATAAGGGAAGCGCTATTAAAACTATCCCTGTCAAAACCGTTCCCTCTCAACCTAGGAATACCCTCCTAGATATCCCAGAAGGTTATTGGCATATATTCGATACCATGGCTCAAAACCAGCCAAATGCTCAAACCTCTACATTACAATATCCTATAGTGGATTCTGCAACAAATGCACCCATGAAAGCTATCCCTCTTCAGCATATCCCTACATTTCACGGACTCACATCAGAAGATCCGGATGCATTTTTATTCGAATTCGATGTGTTATGTAGGGGGTACGATTACACCACCGATCCCCAAAAATTGAAATTATTCCCCTCTACATTAAAAGGGGCTGCTTTAAGATGGTTTATGGGGCTAGGTGGCGGGGTTATCAACAATTGGGATCAAATGAAAGAATCCTTCTTAAAAAAATATCAGGATTATTGTAGGTCTAGAGAATTAAAAGACGAAATATTCCAAATGTCAGCCAGACCAAATGAAACATTAGAGGAGTATGTGGAACGTTTTCAGTACAATCTACAAAGATCTCCTTATGCATCACTACCTTTACCTGATAATGTGTTAAAAACTGCATTAATAAGGGGCATGAAGGAGCAATGGATTGAAACATTAAACATTATGGGAAAAGGGGACATTTATCAAGAGAATTTTGCTGACATCATTGACTTATGTATCAGGAGTTCGAGAGGCAGCACAAGAATAAAACCGACAGAATATGATCGGTTTGCAAGAGATAACAAAGTATCAGCGGAAGGAGTAACACGTGAAGAAATTGGAAATTTATTAGAAAATTTTAAAACTGATATTATGGGGACACTAACTACACAACTTGATATTGTGCAGGCTAAACAGAAGCAGTTGGAGGCAAAACAGAATTTGGCAATCTTCTGCCCCCGATGCAGAAAAAAACATAGCCACAAGGAATGTCCACTGGATAAAGTCCAAACATGCGCCATCTGTACAAAAGATCACCTTACGGAGAGCTGCCCCTCACTTCCTGGATTGAAAGCGGTATATAAGGAAGCGGAAGAAGAACCAGAATCGGTGAATTCGATCAACCAGCGCCGCCAGTGGCAGCCGAGACAACCTGGTATGTTTCCAGACTCAACCTCTTTCTTTCAACCCCCACAGTATAATGCTCAACAATATGGTATGTGGCAAAATCAATCTCAACCCCCATTTACAAATTGGTCACCACAATCGTTTCCTTCTTCAAATCCATGGCTGAATCAAACAAGCCAATCTGGTTGGCCGAATTTCCCTTACACTCCACCATATTGGCAAAATGACCCATATCCTTCACAATGGACTCCCTCTACTTCACAAAGTTCACTCTGGCAGACAAGCTGGCAAAGACCGATGTACCACCCAGCTGGAACTATTCCGCTCCCTCAACCTACTCTGCCAGCCTTACAACAAAATCCCCAGTCTAACCTGAGACCGCAACTCCCAGCCCAACCCGATCCCAATCCAAATAACAGACAGGTCCAATATATTCAAATCATAGAATCATCAGAAATAGGACCCGATCTGAGGGAGTGCAATGATCTTCAGTTAAGATCTGGACGTATAATTGAAACTGAGGGAGATAAAACAGTTCATATTGAAAATCAATTACCACCAGAACATCAGTTACAACAAGAGGATGTAAATAAGCAGCAGACTCATAATCAAGCAACCACATCCTCTCCTCCATTCCCAGAACGATTAGCCATACCTCGATCCATACAATATCCTGACTTTGACATTCTGGGAGAATTACAAAATTTGTACATAAAAATTCCATTCCTCCAAGCCATTCAAGACATTCCCATATACGCAAAAACTATCAAAGAATTGTGCATAAAGAAACCAAGGAGGAATATAACAAATAATCCAAGAGTCCAAGTAGTCGGTACTTTATCTGACCTATTGTCTGGAAGAGAAACACCCCTTAAATATGTAGACCCCGGGAATCCAATTATAACTGTTCAAATTTATGGTCAGACCCTGTCTAATGCCTTAGTTGATCTAGGGGCTGCAATTAATATTTTAACAACCACAACTTGCCAAAAGCTCGGCATTACATCTGTAGAACCCACCTCTACTCTGTTGGAATTGGCTGACCGATCTGTGGTTAGAACAGAGGGTACTCTACATGATGTCATGGTCTCTGTAGAATCCTGGGAGTATCCAACCGATTTCCTGATAATTAATCCAAAAACCCGACTTGATGGACATCCGCTAATTTTAGGTAGACCTTGGCTTGCCACTGCCGATGCCTACATTGGCTGCCGGCAGGGAAATATGACCATAACTAGAGGACCGAATAGCAAAAATTTAGTTCTATATCCTCCAGCGTAGCCAAGTGTCACAATGATCAAAACTAATAAGCACCCTGTATCATACCTTACTGATAACATCAGATCTCCATTAACTATACAAGAGGCACTTGATTTTAAAGACCAAACAGAAGACGATGCCATTAATAATTTCATTAGCCAAACTGAACCTCGCACATAGTGTCACATGATAGAAGAAGCATTCGATAATGAATTGGAGGAAGATCCTCTGAAAGATACACATGACCAAATGATACCTGTCACTTCTGTTGCAAATAGTAAAACTGTGGAAATTGCACCGGGAAAAACTTTAAACATCAATGCTAATCTCACACCTGAACAAGGAACTAAGCTCATCCATTTGTTAACAAAATATCAAGAAGCATTTGCATGGGATTACCCTGATATGAAAGGAATCGATCCCCAGTTATGTACACACCACATTTATACAGAAAAAGATGCCAGACCTGTTCGTCAGCCGCAAAGGAGACTTAATCCTCATCTCAAAGATGTGGTAAAAGCTGAACTTCAGAAACTTTTATATGTCAATTTTATCTATCCTATTTCTGATAGTAAATGGGTCTCTCCGCTTGTGGTGGTACCAAAAAAGAATGGAAAATGGAGAATCTGTGTGGATTATAGGGAACTAAATAAGGCAACACAGAAAGATCATTTTCCTCTCCCATTCATAGATCAAGTATTAGATACTTTAGCAGGGAAGAAATTCTTTTCTTTCCTGGATGGCTTCAGTGGATACAATCAGATTCAGATTGCCCCTGAAGACCAGGATAAAACTACTTTTACTTGTCCCCGGGGAACATTTGCCTATCGAGTTCTACCTTTTGGCCTATGTAATGCTCCTGCCACATTCCAAAGGGCTATCCTTAGCATTTTTGCAGATTTAATAAATGATGGACTTGAAGTTTACATGGATGACTTTACACCATATGGAGATGATTTTGATCCAGCTCTAAACACCCTAGAAAAAGTCCTACAACGCTGCATTGTTACCAGGCTTTGTTTAAGCCACGAAAAATGTTTCTTGATGATGAGTGAAGGACTTATCCTAGGAAATTATGTTTCAACAGCTGGCATTCAGGTAGACCCGGCCAAAATCCAAATACTTTTGCTCATTCCCACTCCTACTACTCAAACAGAGGTACGCAACTTTCTTGGATTTTCTGGTTATTATAGACGATTTATAGAGCATTATTCGCACATTGCTGCTCCTTTATATGCACTAACCGGTAACGTTGATTTTATTTGGACAGAAAAATGTGACCAGCTTTTGAGGATTTAAAGAAGCTCGTATCCACAGCCCCAATCCTTCGAGGACCAAACTGGGACCTACCGTTCCAGATATCATCTGATGCCTCAGATACAGCTATTGGCGCAGTCCTTGGGCAGGAAGAGGATAAAAAACCATATGCCATCTATTACATCAGCAAGAATTTATCCCCTGCTGAATTAAACTACACTGTTACTAAAAAAGAATTCCTAGCTGTAATACATGCTGTCAATAAATTTAGACATTATATTACAGGCTATCATGTTATCTTATATACAGACCATTCTGCTATAAAATATTTAGCAAATAAGCCTGTCACAAATGCCAGAGTAACTCGATGGTTGATTTTATTGCAGGAATTCGACATCACAATCAAGGACCGGCCTGGCAAAGAAAACCATGTAGCTGATTTTCTTTCGAGAATACCAAAATCAAGCGATGCAGCAGCAGTTGAGGATCAATTTCCAGATGAGCACCTGTTTGTTGTTGCCGTTCAAACACCCTGGTATGCTGATGTTGCCAACTACCTCACAGTAGGTAAACTACCAAAACATTTAACTCCTAATGAGCGCAAGAAGATTATTCAGAAAAGTTCTCGATTCTCGTGGATTGGGGGCTATTTGTTTCACACAGGAGTAGACATGCATATCAGGCGATGTGTTAGAGAGGATGAAATCTTTGACATCCTAAAAGCCTGTCACGATGGACCGTGTGGGGGGCACTTCGCTGAGCGTAGAACTAGACATAAAGTATTGCAGACAGGATATTACTGGCCTACGATCTTCAAAGATGCGAAGAAGTTTGTCCAAGCCTGTGACAGCTGCCAGCGAGCACGACGACCTGGTCAAGCTGACGAGATGCCTCTGCAACCACAGTTAGTCATCGAACCATTCGAGCGATGGGCTCTTGATTTAGTTGGACCCATCAACCCCTCATCAAATCAGAAAACATATATCTTGGTGGCAACAGAATATGTCACCAAATGGGTTGAGGCAGAAGCATTGCCAAGAGCCACAGAGGACTCTGTCATACAGTTCCTGTTCCATCTATTTGTTCGTTATGGCCTTCCTAGGGAAATAATTACAGATGGAGGACCACAATTTTTTTGGGCATAAATTAGCTGCAACACTCAACAATTATCACGTCTAGCATAAAATCACTACTCCATATCACCCACAGGTGAATGGGCAGGTAGAAAGTAGCAATAAGATAATAGAATCAATCCTAACGAAAACCATTGCGTCACATAGGCGTGATTGGGCTACCCGACTACCTGAAGCACTCTGGGCCTATAGAACCACATGGAGGAGCACCACCGGTTACTCACCTTATCAATTAGTGTTTGGAAAACAACCCATTTTTCCCATAGAATTTGAAATCCAAACATTACGGACAACACAGGAAGTTGGCTTAGATCTAAGCGAGGCACAAATCAATCGACTACAGCAGATCAATGAATTAGACGAAATTAGGCTCTCTGCACTACAAAATACAACATTGATTCAACAGCAGCGAGCTAAATGGCATGATGCGCTCATCAAAAACAAATTCTTCCACGAGGGAGACTGGGCTCTGTTATAGGACTCTCGGTTTCAGGACTTCCCTGGAAAACTTCAGACTCAATGGTTGGGACCATACGAAATCCAGAAGGTGCATGACAATGGAACCCTTACTCTAATTACCATTGACGGTTCTGGATATGCATTCAAAGTAAATGGCCACCGAGTCCGTCTCTATCGCAAACCACTCACTCGGGAATCCTTCTGCCAGCAGCTACGCCGAGACACTGATATGGAGATTTTAGGAGAGGAAGAGAAATCTTCCTCACCTGTAATTCATTAAGGGTTTATTTCTTTTTACAATTTGTACATAAGTTATTGTTTTTGAGTGGTTCTTGTACATAAGTTTGAATTAAATACTTTCTTGTCATTTTTTGCTGTTCCTTTTCTTTCACAAAGTTCGATTTTTGCCGTTCTAAAAATAGTATTTGCGTGTTTTTTATGCTGTTGGCTTTGCTTGTTTTGTTGTTCCTTTTCTAAAGGAACAGCATTTTGGATCTCTGCTGTTCCTTTTCCAAAGGAACGACATTGTTACATCTTCTGCTGTTCCTTTTTGTTACCACTGTTCCTTTTTCTTCAAAGAAACATCGTTCTTTTATTGTTGTTGTTCCTTTTTCAAAGGAATGGCATTTTGAGTGTTTTTGTAGTATTTTTATTTTTGCTGTTCCTTTTTCCCAAAGGAACGGCATTTTCATTTTTGCTGTCCCTTTTTCTATCATCCGTCGTTGTTTCTTTTCCAAAGGAACACCACTAGCATACTTTTGCTCTCCTTGTTCCTTTTGTTGATCTAAATTGAGGATGCTTCTTGCCCGTCTTCTTTCTAGTCTTTAAGATACAGCTATGAACTTGTGCAATGAATATAAAATCACAACATACCGAAATCCACAAATCATAAATCGCTATATTTATAAGGCTCTTCATTAGGAAGAGGACAAAAGGAAGGACATATTTATCTTTTGTTGTCATTGTTTTACTAATTTTGCCTTGATTGGTTATCTTTATCATGCTGATTCCTTTAACCCTCTTTGATTATTAATTAGGAATAAGAGCAAAGGGCTTATATCTTCCTATTGAGATAATAAGACTTCTTCCACCATTCCTACTCTTAAGGAGTGTTGAACCACCCTTTGTGTATAAATAAGGAAAAGTATTCTATAAAAAAGAAAAAAATATGTGAACATGATATGTGAAGTGTCAAATGCAGGATAGGGGGTCTCATTAAGAGCCAGCCTACCATGATCATGAGGATGGAAGTGAAGTGGCATTCCCATTATGGCCACCACACCAGGGATATGGTCCAAAAGGTATATCAATTAAACGAACCTTGGAACAGGAGGTCTCATCACGAGCCGGCCTGCCCACGTTTCGCTCCTTCCTCGTGAATGGCATTATGGTTAACTGGTCACCAAGCCAGCATAATGGTCTACATTTTGACATAACAACATTCCTAAGTATACACAAAGGATCATGGTTCCAAGGGTGAAAAAACAACTCTGCCAAGGTTATGGACACCTGTCGGCAGCAGAGAACTGTTAATGGTATTGAAGTCACCTTGGTTACACCAATGGGTAAGATACTAATACTCTTTTGTTTCTTATATCCTAGGAACTAATCATATGTTATTTCCAGATTTATACATCGCATGAACATTTATCATTACCAATCATGGCAACGGAAGTGACCATGACCACTTGAGATTTGGCAAGTACGATACATGCCCTACCTATCAGCCTCATATCATAACACAGCAGCCTCTTATATAATACGCGATCAATTCTCCGCCTCGATTTCGGTAATTCGTTGTCCTTTTCAACATAGCATAATTCCATATGATGTTCCTTTCTGACTTGATTGCAGACCGGGTGCCGCTCCTTTATTTGCCGGCTGGGACAGCCTATCACATTGCGGGGGGGGGAGGTTAACCTCATCATTCCCTGAATTACGTGTCAACTCACCATTCGGGAAAAATAGTGTACGACGGTTTGGCATGGTTTAACGGCATGGCATTTCTATTTTTACACAAGTTGCTGTTCATAATCCATTTCCGTTGCATTGTTGCATACTCTCTGTTTTTTTCTTGCGATTATCACCCTCTCCGTGTTTCAAACAGCACAAGTAGTTGCTGTTCCATTGAGAATCCACAGTGAAACCATGGGAGGAAGGGCAATTCGAAGCGAACCTCAGAAGTTGACAATCTCCGCTGCTACCCGGGAGATCCTGGAAAGAGCAGGATGGTTGAATTATCTCAGTCGCCTGCAGGAGTCTAATGAAACAGTAGCGATGGAATTTTTGCAGAACCTGCAGGATGATCACTCCACAGTAAGGGGGAAGCGGATAGCGGTCACCGGCGATATAATTGCAGAAGTTTCGGGACTACCAGCCACCGGACCAGTATGGACATTAAAGAAGGAAAGATTACAGAAGATCATGGAAATTTTCCAGGACGAAGGTCAGAGCTTGACAATTAAGGGGAAGGGCATTCTGCCAGCAACGCTAGGAGAACCCTGGATGGAATTAGCAAGGACAGTGCAGAACTACATCACCTACGAAGGGAGGAAAGACGTGGTAAGACCACGACATCTTAAACTCTTAGCTGTTTTAAAGCAGAAATGCTCTGTAAATCTACCTGCACTTCTGAATTCATTACTGCATGATGCTGCACGAAGCATAAAAAAGGCACAGCATGTAGAGTCAGTTGTCAGTCACCATGGGCTAATACGACTAATAGTTAGCCATAGTCTCACCCAGCAGCAGAGCAGCTGGGAAGAGCTGCTTGTAATGATTAGGGGGGGATTGACAGCACCATCCCCAAAATGTAAACATTCTACAAGCACACCAGAACGTCCGGCAAAACGCAGAGAACATGTCGCTAGTGCATCAGAACGACCAGAGATACACCAAGAATCGGCAAAACACAAGCATGCCATCTATCGACCCGAGTAGCTAGAGGAACCCAGAAAATCAGCCCGGTTAGCTCGGATGAGAGGAAGACTAGAAAAGCCCAGAAAATCAGCCCAGTTACCTAGGATGCGAGGAAGGATATAGAAGCCCAGAAAATCAGTCCGGTTAGCTCGGATGCGAGGAAGGCTGGAAAATCCCCAGGAAAGCACCAGCCAACCAGTGGTAATTGAGGACGAGCAATCTGAAGAAGAAGCAGCCGAGCAGTCGGAAACAGAAATAGAAGCAGAAACTGAACAAGAGGAAGAAATGGGACAGCAGGGAGGTAGGCTATTACAAGACCCAATGGGAGAAGATGAATTGGCCGCAGTCCTGGCCAATATGGGTAAGTATGGCAAACCTTCTAGTCCAGAAGACCTCCACGACAAACCCCAAGAAGAAAACACATCTGAAAAATCACATGCAGTAGAGGGAGAAAAAGGGAATCTGCCTGTTCGTGATGAAGAAGAGATGAGAGATACTGAACGGGAACAATCTGTTCCCAAGACACCAGAGGAAATTCCAGAGGGAGTAGGAGCAGAAAAAGCAATTGCCCAAGAAGAGACAGAACCAGTCAAGGTTCCTACCCCAGAACAGCTAGAGCAGAACAACGAGGAAGCACACCAAGAGAAAGATCCAGAGACTAGTCATGGTCCAAACCGCAACAGTCAGCCTGTTGTTCCTTCTACTGAAACGGTGGAAATTAAGAAATTGCGAATGGAACGGCAGAAATTATTGAATACAATAACCCAGCTCAGGAAAAAAATTAGAATTCTGAAAGCAAACCAGAAGGTAAGAAGGACCGGAGGGAAGAAAAAGAGGGCCAACAATCACCCTGCTATTCAGAACCCTACTGAAAATGCAGCCGCCGTTCTAAATACTGATGAGGAACAGCAACAGACCGACATTCGCGTTAAAATAGAAAGGGATGATATAAGGACTAGTGAAAAGAAAATCCAGACAGAGGCACCACCCTCAGGGGTAGTAAGGGTTCTGAACTCCAAACAGCATAATAAGAAAGTTCAGGTAAAACTCCCGGCCTCTACTGACCTATGGAAAAATGATCCGAAGACAAAAACCTTGCATAAGATGGTGAAGCAAGCCCAGCAAGAAGCCGAACAACTTAGAGAGAAAACGGTTTCCCGAGAAAAATATGAAGAGTTACAGCAGAAACTAAAGGACGTCAATCAATCCAAAAGCCAGGCCTTTGAAGGGTGGAAAAAGGAACAAGAGGAAGTTGCACAGGTAACCCGTAGACTAGATACTGTTATTAAGCAGATGAATACCTTGTGTTATTTATACAATGATGTTTTAGCATGTAGGGCCCCTGCTAAGAAATATGCTCTGTTTTTATTAGAACGGTATTTACAATTAAAAATAAAAGCTGTTAAATCAGGCGCCCCTATACAAATCAACACTGTCAATGATTTTATAGACTGCTGTAAACACTATGGGGTGAAGGTCCAGAGATTGCTGTGTGAACTTTATTTGCATGACCTTGTGCTAGATCAGGAGACTGAGTTGAACCCTGGCCCTTTTTTTGGGGACATCCAATTACAAGCATTCATTTCATTTGGGGTTAATCAGGTTAAGTGGCTCAAAGCCTATGATACTTTCGAGAGTCAGGAAAATGGTCTAGATTTACGGGTAAGGGCTGAGCCTAGGAACCCAGTGCAGTTGTGGAAAGCTCATAGAAACCTCATAAAGACTCCGAGTGTCTATGAAACATTAGGACCCATGCATGAGGCACTCATTCGAGAGAGTTTAGAATATTTTCTTTCCATCAAAGACCTGGCCATTAATGCAGCCAAATTTCGGTACCGAATCTCTGATCCAAACATCCAGCTCAGGGAACCATTTAAGTATGAGAATTTGAATTAGCTGCCAACCGTTTGAACCTCTATGGCGAGAGAATTTTGAAAGCAGGGCCATCCTGGTTAGGATATAGATTTCGCACTCCAATTATTTGGCACCCTGCACCCGGATACCAGGCCCTGTATGAGATGCCTGAGGGGCAAACAGGTCAGTTCTTTGACTATCTAATCACTCATCATGGCGGTAGACCTCCGCATGAGACTCCTTCTCCAGCATATTCTCTCACTACCTTGCATGTCAACTACAATGTTTTCATGAGGACATGAAACAAGGTAAGCAGGGGGGTGTGTGGAGTACTAAAAAGGTATGCTTTTGATGATTATTTCAGTGGCTTTTTAGTAGAATTTGTAAACCTTTTTGCATCATGAATTTGGAAAATAATAAAGAACTATAACAAAACATGTGAGAATTGATATGCAAGACTTAGCCGCTGATAATGGTTATTTTCTGTGCAGGAAAAGGAGAAAACAAGGAGTTGTCGTTCCAAAGGAAAGGATAAAGTCGAGATAACTGCTGTCCCTCTGAAGGAGAACCGAATGCAAACAAGGCTAAACAGATTAAAGCAAATCGGCCCGGAAAAGGAGGAGAAGACACCAGCTCGGCGCAAAAGAAAAGAAAAGATGAAGAATTAACAGTTTGGCGAATCCCTCAGGATCTTCGATCCTGAGGGATCGCTGCTTTATTTATCTTGTTACTTGGACATCTCCGCCGTCACCTTTATATAAAGGGACAGCACTGTTAGCTTGGAATAATAAGAAGGATATGCTTTTATGTAATTTTCTGTTAAACATCAGCTCTGATTATTAAGTCTCGTTGAGAACTGGTTCATTGTATTTTTGTCCGATGCATTAATAAAATCCTGGTGATTATTTCATCTCTGCGTCTGGATTAACTTAAAGCGGTGTATCCTTGGAGGCTAAGGGCCCGGCCCCGGAGGACACTTGCTTCTGTACCACTACGATTTGATTTCTGCGTGGTTTGTTTATCATTGTTCTTTGGTAATTTGATATGCTTTCTGAGTTGTTATTATATGCTCTGTTAAGATTAACTCATTGAGGTTTTTACAGAAAGAATCGTGTATTGACTCTGCATCAAGTTATTAATCCTTTCAGAGTTAATTGCATGTTGTTAAGTCTTAACTGAATATTCTTACTGTTCTATTACAGAGCTTTTATACTGAACGTTCGTGTTATAGATTCATTTGAAGTAGTGTTTCTCATGATTGTTGGATTCAGAAATGATGTTGTTCTATTTGGAAGCACAGTCGTATTCTTGTTGATTAAGATTGATCAGATTAATATTTCAGCATGTTGTGTGCGTATATGATTTACTATAGCTGTTCCATAACTTGTCAATCGTTGATGCTGTTCCATTAGTGTGTTTTGCGTGATTTGCCTTAAGAGTGAAAGATTGTTATTTGATTGCATTGGAGTTAATAGATTAAGCTTGATTTCGACTCGCGAGACTTAGTTGTTCAATTGTTGTTCCATTTTATAACTACTGTTCCAATTCAGACTTGCTGTTCAATTCTTTATTTGCTGTTCCATTTACTCGCATTTTTTGTTTTGGCATGAGAGATTTTGGCGTGAGAGGTGATCTAAGGCTGTAGTGAGCATTGGCAGTCACTATCTAGCTCCCAGGCTCATGGTCTATGCTCTAGTTTCCTTTCCATCAGTTTCCTAAGGGATGGGTTATCACTGCCGAACCCTTGACTGATAAACTGTTGAGTTTTCTGAGTGTGTGATTTATTTTTTGAAGTAATTTAGTTATAGACAAGCATCCGTTTACTCTTGTATTTCTTAAGCATTGTACTACTAGCATTACTCTGACAAATGATAGCCTCGGTGAGACACTCTTTGTAGCAACAAAACGCTCCCGGATTGACATATTAATGTGGGAGTAATTAGAGTGAAAAGAGACCCTTTTTATAGCTCTACGAAGGTTCATAGATGCATGCTCCATTCTGTGATTTGTCATCACCATGGTGCATTTTCTTGTAGGGCCTCGAGCCATTTAGGTCCACAAAAAAGTAATAATTATTGACCACCATAATTGCTTCTTCCATATTTGATTTTGATTACTTAAGTTTTTAGCCTTATACGGGTCACTTGCAATTGAATTGCCTTTCTCCTTACGTGAATTTTATGGAAGTTAAAAGGACCTTTAGGCGGTCGGACAATAATATATATACAACATTAAATAGAACAACAAAATGAATTATATGATTACATAATATCTTCAGAAAATCCACTGCTTATGAATTTATGAGATCCTCAGATTCCAAGAAAACTTATCTAAAATTGGGTTGATTCTCAGTTCTCTGGCTCATTAATTTTCTATTGACTGAACCACTACTCATAGTTTCAAACTTTGCAAAATTGTTAAGTATGTAGCTTAAATTGAACTAGCATATTTTTAGAAAATCCACTACGTATGAACCTATGAGATCCTCAGATTGAAGAAAAAATTATCTCAAATTGGGTTGATTCTCTATTCTCTAGTTCATTAATTTTCTGTTAAATGTAGGTTACACTCTTTATCAATTCTGTTCTGCCTTGTTAGGTCTCTGTAATTTATTAGCAAGATTGGGAGAGTCCAATCACAGAGTTAACATCCTTTCAACCAACTTTGGGATTCTAGGATCTAGCCCTCCTGAATCCGGAGAGGGATCTCTCCAATATGTACAAAGATGGATATTGTCTTTGAAAAGCTTAAGGTAATGATATTAGGCTAGTTATGAAGGCCAAAGGTTTTGTTTTGTTTTGGATGGTTGAGCATGAAATGTTACTTCAGGGGAAAGTCCTAAGTGCAAAAAGTTTCAAAAGTGAGAAGTTGCAAGAAAATAGAACAATTTTGGCAGATAGATAGATATAACGCTGGTTTTTAGTCCATTGGGCTATGGAGTCATATCTGGGCTTTAATTGAACAACAACATCAAGTGTGATCCAAGGGGCAAGTCATCTATACCACAATATTATTGAGATTAAAATGATGAAATGGAAACATTAAAATGTTGGAGGGGTGGAAAATGATAATAATTTCTCAGAGGATTTATAGTCAGTCCAAACAAGAAAAGCCTCTTAAGTAACTATTTTAAAACCAACCAAGGACAGGGCTAACCATAGACTTCTTGGGCAAGTTCTTATTAAAGAAGCTTAATTGACAAACAATCCAGTAATCCACATAATTACCTTCAGAAAGTATGAAAAAACATAAGAAAAATAGAGTGTAACTTAAGATCAGATAAAGTACTTTTAAACCTAGTCTGCTTTCAGTCAACACCAAGGGAAACTTTCAGAATCTGCCTTTGGAGAAAAGAATCTAGGAATCAGGGCAAACCATATCTTCTCTAGTCTAACTTTAATAGCAAATAATGGAAATAACATTCTAGAACAATGTTTGAGCAAACAGAAGGACGAGGGAACGCCAACATTCCTAACTGTTTAAACTGTATTGAATCATTCTTAAATAAACAAATCTGAAGAAAACATTAAGATAAAGATTTCTCAGCCAGAGAAGGTTACTGCTATATAGAAAATCCTAACCATGTTTAAACTGTTCTTTACAGAGGGAAAATGAACAATATGGCATACATAGAAGGAAAACTATTAACAAAGAAAGAAGCACTTCACCAGTGATAAAGACCAGGATCCCAAGAAACAGCTTTTATATTGATGTCAAACCAGTTACAATATTCAAGTCCAATGTTTCAGTTCAGCAATCATCTTCACTATTCAACCTAACTACTCTAGCACAAACAAAGCTTCAAGGGCCAGTGAACACTATGTACAAATAGAAGTCTCGAGCTCAAGTGTATTTCAAAGTTCTGCAACCAACAACTCCTCATCTTCTGTAGAAGTACTTATAGGAAGATGAGGAGGTGAGATTTTAACAAAATATCTCAAGGACAGTTAATGTAGAGTGAAGACTTCTCGGCCTTTTGAGAGGCTCGAGGGAAAAATTTACAGGTGGATCACTACATTAACTGTTTCACAATAAATATCAAAGCTCGGTGGAAGCTTTGTTTGACTTTGAGGCTCTGTGCATGTTTTGGAGTAACTCTGCAGATATTTATTCATTGGTTTCCTTGCACAAGTAACTCCCTGGCTGTGCTGGAGGCGGATATCTGATTTTCTTCAATAACTCAGCCTTTGGTTTGAATGGTTTGAGGCAACAGGTGGCCTTTACGGTAGCTGAGGAATTAATTCGCCTTTAGTTGAAACGGTGGAAGCCTTTCTGTCTTTTTAAACGCTTATGATTTTTCTTTAACTATGTTTAATTTGGGGATTAGGCTTTTGATAGTCAATCTTAGCCGTAATCCCTAAATTTTTCTTCAATCTTCTGCTCTGCTGCGCTCTGTTCTTCAACACTGATACTCTTTCAACTGTGTTTTTAATAAAACAGTGTCTTGTCGATGTGCAGGGCCGCGCTGGGCTCGTATGGCATCAACGCCTATGAAGCGTTGATGAAACATGTCTTCAAACCCTCTATATCTCTTTCCCTTTGATAAACAAAAGACCAGAGGATCGTCACCCTCGGCTTTTATTTTCCTTTGTTATAATGGAAAAAGCATTGGGACCTGCAAAACACAAACATTTTTTTAAGAAATCCTGCATTTTTGGGGAAAAACTGCTTCAGAAGGTGGGGGAGGAGCGTATCCATCAGATGAAAACATCCAATGGTGGGAGATTTGTGTAGACGAGGCGAAAAGGAGAGCGGGGAGATGAACAAGTCGGAGTGATTTTGGACCGTCCGATCTGGAGACGTGGACGGTCCAGATTCAATCGGAGGATCGCAATCGGGGGTAGCGAGAAAATGCACCGATTTGAAACATGCGATGCGATCTAGCGCAGACCGTCGATCTAAGATTCAGATCAATGGGGGGAAATGAATCGGGGTAGTCGCAATCGGAGGGATGAGGAAAAGAGTGCGATTTAAACAAAAAATCCAATGTGATTGCGCAATCGGGAGGGGAGAGGCGATTAAGCTATAGCCGTTGGATCAGAGGATTAGATCAACGGCGGGGAGCGAATCGGAGGAACAACAATTGGGGGAAAAAATAAATGCATGCGATGGAAAACTTCGATGTGATTAAGCGCTGTCCGTCGATCTGCAGATCAGATCGACGGCGGAGAGTGAATCGGGGGATGGCCGATCGGCGGGTGCAAACAAGTGTATGCGATGGAAAACCCCGATGCGATTGGGCGCTGGCCATTTGATCGGCTTACGATCAACGATGGAGATTAGTTTTTAGAACGAACCGTCAGAAACCCTGATAATATATCAAAACCCCAAGTTTTTAATATAAACGAAGGTTTAATGGATCAGGGCAGAAATAAAATATATACAAAGGATAGGCGCCCGCCTGCGGGGCCTTCGGATATATGGAACGCAAAGGGCCCGGGGCTTAGTACATCAAAGGTCAATCGCAATCGGAATCGCGGGCCTGGTCTTTCCAATCAACCCATTGTGAATTCTCCGATCGCGATTGCGCGATCGGTCTTTTTAATCTAACCATTTTATATTTAACATGTAACTTTGGCTCATTAAATCAAAACTTTAGAAAAGAGGGTTTTTGTAATTTACAAAGGAAAAATGGGTCGGAAATGAAATATTCACAAGGTTTAAGCGCCAAGGGTGGGCTCAGGGTTATATGAAAATAATATGATCGGGGGTCTTAAGCAGCAAGGTTAATCGCAATCGGAACTTTTGGAGTATGGCAAAGACTTGCGTCTTTGATTCTTTCCGATGCGATTAGCACCTTAACGTATTAGCAAGTGGTTCTAGACCCAAAGCGTATGGTGGGGAAGTGGTTTAGGGCTTAGCCCAAGGGGCTTAGGTCCATAGCAATGAAACTTTGTTTTTTATGAAAAATTTCAAGGTTTTAAATGGATTTGGGGGTTTCGGCACAGCTCAAAAAAAAAAAAAGTTTTAAACCATATCAGGAGGATTTTCATGAATGGAAGGAGAAACTTATGAAAAGTAGGGAAATAACATGGAGAAAAAGGGGGAGTAAATGAAGGTTAGTTATGAGTGGGAGAAAGGGGAAAAATGATGGTTTCTTCAGCAGTTTCTTACAGGAAATCAGCAGAATTAATAGGGAAAGTGATGAAGATTTTGGACAGAGGCATAAGGCCTACAAGGAGTCTTCGAGAGCCAACAAATTTTAGTAACGAAAAATTGTTCTTTGAAGGCTCAAAATAGATTTAGCCACCTTTTGGTATAACAAAATATTATAGGTGCCTAACATGCCTTGCACAATATCTTAGCCTACAATTTTAGTAGCATTGTCTGTGTTGAGGCTATCCATTTGAAACAGGCTTACTCTTTATGAATTTTGTTCTGCCTTTATGGGCATAGTGCTAGTGCATAGTAGAGCCACCATTAATATCAACATCATTTATTCTCTATGTGATTCTGCTATGAGTGAATCCAAGACTATGTTAATGTCAATGTTACTCTACTTCTAAACCCATCTAACAATACCCAAGTCATCACCAAATTATAAATCATTGAGTTTCTTGATTGTCACAAGCTCTAGCTTCTCATTCACTTTTAGAGTTTAAGCATACTCTACACACATATCAATCACTTAAATCAGTTAGCTAGAAATTTTTTTAATTGCATTTGAGTAAAATAGATTCTAATTTCATATATGCAATCTTGAGTCTTTGGCACTTCAGTAAATTTATGTATTATTTATTTTCTTGTTAAGAAAGCTCAACTTGAGATTAATGAGTGCGTAACTGTTAGTTGTCTAATGGAATGAACTGGTGGCTCTTAGCTATAATGTGGAAGAAGAGAAATATGGTAACAGACTCATGAATGAGAAGGTTCACAACTCTGGCCACAGTTGCGTAGTTTCTTCATCACCATGATTTTTATTTTCTTGTAGGGCCTCAGAGCCATTTAGGTCCACAAAAAAGTAATAATATTGGCCACCATAATTGCTTCTTCCATATTTGATTTTGATTATATGCTTAAGTTTTAGCCTTATCTGGGTCACTGCAATTGAATTTCCTTTCTACTTACGACGAATTTTATGGCAGTTAAAGGACCTTTTGGGCGATCCAGACAATGTATATATACAACATGAAACTGAACAACAAAAGAATTAAATGAATTACATGATTACATAATATAATTCTGCAATATTTGCATTGTTGTTTTCATTTATTTAATTCTTATGACTTCTAACAAGTCTTTTTCTCTGAGCTCGTGAGCTCAGAGTGTGTTAGATTACAATAATGTGGGGTGGGGGGAACTGACTAATATTCTTTCTTGAATGTGAAAATGAATAGTGTGATCCACTTATATGCTCATAAATACATGAAGCGATTCTTAGACTACAAGTCTGTTTTTTTTTTTTTTTAATTCGGTTGGCATATGCTGCATGATGTTGTCTATCCTGCAGTCTTTGTATTAAGTTATGACACCATTGAAAAAAATATATGTTTGGGTAATTATGGATCATAGCTTAAAAAAATATATTGCTCGTTGTTTCTGCCATTGCCATAGTTCTGATATCAATTCGACTTGCGCTTAGATCCAATGAGGGTAGACACCCTACAAGTTCAATCAATGGCAGTAAAGGTTTACAGGTCTTGGACAGAACGATGAGTTATGTGCCAGTTGTGAGGATAATATTCAAAAGACACCATAGGAAGAGACATAAAATCACATGCGAGAATAAAATTCAACCCAACCTTGATATGTTCGCTGTGATCCTAGATCAGGATGGTTGTGGCAATTATACAACTGTGTAGACTGTTGTAGATGGAGTGTCGAACCATAGTTCCAACCGCAAATGTATAATCATTAGTGCTGGTGGAAACAAGTAGTAGCTTTTAAATCCATTAACTAGTGCAAATGGGTTATTAGGGATTATACACTATTTGGAATCTACAAAGTGAATTGTTAAATGTGTGGTAAATTTCATTATTGCTTTCAATCATGAATTTGGGAGTATAATTATAATTGTTTTGTAAATATGATAAATCTTAACTCCCAATTTAATTTATGATAAATTTATTTAATTTAAATATACTGAATTTTGTTTTTGAATGTTTTGAATTTTTGAGAAAGAATTTCGGAGTATAATTATAATTGTTGTGTAAATATGATAAATCTCAACTCCCAATTTAATTTATGATAAATTTATTTGATTTAAATATACTGAATTTTATTTTTGAATGTGTTTGAATTTTTAAGAAAAAGAATAGGTGGTTTATAGTGACAGGATTTAAAATTTAGATTATTATTTGAAATTTTGAGAAAAAGAATAGGTGATTTATAGTGACGGGATTTAAATTTTAAATTATTTATTTATACAATAAATTAATAAGTTAAAAATATATTATATTAAGTATTACAATTTTAATTAAAATATGATTTTTTTAATTTAAAAAATAGAGAAATAATATAAAAAACAACATTTTTCATATTAAAAAATTAAAAAATATAATAAAAAGTTTTATTAAAAACTAAAATTTTGAATTACTCTAAAAAAAAATATTGCAATAATAATAATATAACTAATAAATTAATTAATTAATAATAATAATAATATAGAATCATAAAAAAAAACTTAGTATATACAACTAAAACAACAACCATAATGGCATGAAGCCCTCTCCAAGGAATCTTTCTTTCTTATTTTTTATGTTTTATTTTATTGTTTTAAAAAAAATTATTTAACTTATTCGAAAATCTTTTATAATTATATTTTTTATTTTTATTTCTTTATTGGATAATCAATCTATCAATTTATCTATATTTTTATTTTTCAATTGTATATATTTAAAATTTATTTTTCTTTCATTTTTATTTAATATATATCAATTATAATTAGCATATATTTATTTTATACTCGTTTTTATTATGATGGAAGGATTCATTTTTATTTTTATTTTTTTTAAATTTCAAATTTTAAAATTATTTAGACACAATAATATTATTTAATAAAATTTATTAACAAAAAATCAATAAGAGCTGAATATATGAAACCGCAAAAGCTTTAGAAGCTTAGCTCTTCACCTCAATTACCAGGGAGTCCAATCTCAAAACCTGTAACCCCAAAAAAGCTTCGACGAGTCGTTGATGAGCTGAGGAAGCACTTGTTCATCTTCCGATACATTTCTTCTCTCGGTATTGTATGATTGAAAAGGATAATGGTATGGAAAAATATCATTCTAGCACAAAAAATGGCACAAACATCCATTGATATATACAGATGGTACGTAGGGGTAAGCATCGATCCGTGATCCATCTTTATTCAAGCTAGTGTAAGAAATCATTTGTCAGCGCAATTGTTTCAAATTTAGGACAAAAAACAATCAAATAAAAAATCCTTTAACACTTTTTAATGCTAACTAGTCTAAAGAACCAAAAACCCAAGGGTAGAAAAGAAAGAAAAAAACCCAAGAACCCAGATATAGAAAAGAAGCAGCATATAAAACATAACAATGTCTCTTGGTTAACATTTGACTTGTTCTAGCATGACTTAAATGAACAATTTATTTGTCTCTCAATACGCTCTCTCGTTTGTTGTATTTGTAGGACGCTCGTTTTTTATATTTGCAGGACGCAGGTCACCGACTCAACCTATAGTTACGATAAGGATGCGGCAACTTGTTAAAATGCATTCCAATTACAATGGAGAAGCTTATAAAGAAAATGTTGTTACAGTGATAAAACCGACCATTTGTCTATCAAGTAACACCGTAATCGTTATAAAACTGAACACCTTCATTTGTTATGATCGTCAAATGGCTAAACATATTTCTATCGTCTAACATAATCCAAAGGCCAAGAATGATGACAGAAAGGAAACAAGGTAAGTTGTTTTCAAATATAATGCCTTACGGCGTAATTGCAATATTTTTGAAAAATAAATTAATAATAAAAACATGTCAAATATTAATAAACATTAGTGTCCACTTCATAATCATACTAGAGTGCTAGCGTTGAATTCAAAAAAGATAATCTCAATGTGGACCCCATGCTTTGATGGCAAGCAATAACCAATTTTCTGTTGCAGAGGCTTTAATACAATCCTCCACGTTTTGACCCATCCAGCTTTGGACTACCTTCCAATGTCTAGCTATGTCCATTTCCATTTAAAAATTGGCATCCATCCCCATCATGTTCAGACATAAATCAACCATCATAATGACATTTGGATTTCAAAATTGAGCCTGGGATAATGAATTTTTGAATTTTTGAAAAAGACCACATCCCCTTTTGGATATATGCTCAGGATGTTATTTGTTGCAAAGAATAGTCAGCAGGCAAATACAATTTTCTTCTCAAAAGAAGAGTCTGCAACCATTCTGTAGAAACTCTCAATATCTCACTTAAGGAAGGACTTGATAAGTTGAATGCTCTGTAGAGACGTCAGCCATAATTTTTTTTTAAAAATGGACGTGCCGACTTTATGAGTTGTAACATCTAAACCACCAGAGGCATGTTTGGCATGAGCGGTAAGTGAAGGCGAGGCATGTTTGGCGTAAACGATAAGTACGTGGATATAAAGGCAATATATATGTGTTTAAAATCAGCTAGAAAATATCCTCATAAATTATTCACTTCGTCATTCAGGCCTATAGTCGGAGACTGGAACTAATTTAACTTCATTCATAAAATTTCGCTGATCAACTATTTTTCTCAAGCCACTGCCAGTTTCGACGACGAGACCTCCAGTGAAAATATGGCTTGTGACCCAAACCAAGAGCCTTCTGTGAGAAAAATGAGCATTCAAATCCTTCTATGAGAAAAATTTAGCTCCAAGTAAAAAATATCAAACATGAACATTAATTATGGAATTGTATGCTTCTTAAAAAAAAAAAAAATTCTAAATGAGTGCACAGAATGGAGTAATTCATCTATTCTCTAATAATACCCAAGTAAAGTCTTGTAAATATGTGACATGAAATTTAATCATTTAAAAAATAATAGAGAAAATAATGTGGTAGATACCAATAACCTACATACCCAAACGTAATCGTGAGGCCAACCAACTTCATATAAGTAATCCATTTTAACTAGCTTTGAAAAGAACTGCTACAATATTAATACCTATCAGAATAGAATTAAAATAACATACATTTATGTTTGAAAAAAGCATGATGAACGTGGCGGGTTCTTAATTTCAAACCACTAAATACATTAACTTAAGTTGTACCTAATTAGTCCCCAGGAAAGACCACAGTATGGTAACCTGGGGAGCAGTCCACAGTGATAACCAACAAAATAGAACAATCCAAACCAATGAAAAAGAAGAAGAATAGTAATTAATAGAGATGCAATAACAAACAATACAGTCTTTTAATAAATTCATATTTTGTATTAACAACAGTAAATCGAACAAATACATGAAACTTTCGAGAACCTCTGAACATATGAGTTCCCCAAGGAAAGGACCATGGAGCTTAGTGTATTGCTCATGCAAATGTGCAACAAAGATTAAATATTAAATGAACAACAAAGATTAAATATTAAATCCTAAATGAAATTTTACAGTTAAAAGTAAACCATTACAAAACCCCAAACCCTTACAAATTCAACCCAGTAAGTTCAACACTTACAAATTCAACCTAGTAATTTCAAGCAATGAAATAACTTCTACTGATAATAATATGATAGGTTCAATATAAATCTTCTGGATGAAATGATTCTTATGCTTTCAAAACCTGAAACTATGGCAGATAAGAACTTGGTCAGAAAAGTTAAACCCTTGTTGCTAACAGAGAAGGGGATTTAAATACCTATTCTTGTAAATGCAAATAAACCAATGTGGGGACTGCTGAATCTCTTCCATTACCAAGAGATGGTGTATCCTTTGAAGCCTACAATAAAAAAACTCATATTAAATTAAAATAAGAAAAATAGAAATGCAAAAATTTATTCTATTTAACAATTTACTCAGTCTCAATAATGAGCAGGGATTTCCTTCTCTAGACCAAGAGTCAGAATGTACACTTGCATAGTAGAGAAAATATTTACTTTAAAGGAAGTCGGAAAGTTAAGGACCAATAAGTCAATCCCAACGATAGAGGAAGGAACAATAAGTCAACTCCAAACCCTTATCATGATCATTTCCTGTCATGATTAAATCAGAGTCTCAAAGACCAAATGTTCAGGACAAGGCATGATCATGAAAACAACAGTGATAACATCTTGAGGACAGGGTTGATCACGAAAAAAACAATGATAACCTCCAGGTTGTGAGAAAAAACCCGCGGAGCTATCAACATTGCAACCATAAGAGACACGTGAAAGGTCATCTATAATTTCATAGGAGGTGAAAGAAACATTAGTAGGGCTTGGTAGCTAGGTGGAAGAGACATTAATATGGCTTGGTGAGTTAGTTAGGTATTTACCAGAGCTTAAATGAAGGAGGCAGTGGATCTAATGACCTAAAACATTTCAATCATCTAACATTTGATCTAATGGTGCGGATAGGGACAAGTGGCAGCTGGGAGAGTTGTTTTCAAAGAGGAATTCCTTAAGACATAATGAAAAGGGTTGGTTAGGTTCAGAAGAATGTAGGTTTTAACCCTAAACAGAAATTATCTACACACGAATCTTATAACAGAAAATAAACAATAGCGAGAGCATAAAACATAAAATAGATAAACACAAAGATTTTCCCCTGGATCCCAAATCGGGACGACCAGCTTGATTTTTCATTATATTCCTTTTAGTGTTACAACACATATATATACATGCCGAAGCATACATAAACCCCAATCCATTAACCCTGGATTAGAACATAACCGTAGTTCCCTTGACCGGATCTACAAAAAATACAAGGGGCCGAAAACCATCGTACCCCAAAACCATGTGAAAAACCATGCACAAAACCATGGACGCGGACTACCCACCAGAAATTAAGGACCAAAAAATTTTCGCTGGGGCGCTGCCCCAGTGTTATAGCATCATTTCTCACCTTGACATGATTCATGATTGCTACATGGCTTTATGGGCACCCATTCCTACAGACTTGGACAAATTCACTTAAAAACAGTGGAAAATCCTTCATACGCGACTATGCCCGTGTTTTTCCGCGTGTATACGCGAGTACAGCTAGACTTTTCCGCGTATGCCATTTTAATGATTAAAAAATATACAAAAATCCCTAATTTCGCGTTGGGTTGATGGTTACTCAGGTAGTTCAACCACCCCAGCCCGTGGCCAACTGTTTCCAACTGCTGAAACTACTTGGAGGGACTATAAAAAGACCTCATATGTATGGCCTAAGAGAGAGAGAGAATTATTATTATTATACTCTGTTGGTTCCCTATCCAAGTCTGATTCCCCGTGCCTCCTGCACTTTCCCAGTTCATTTCAGGAAACCCTTGTTTCCTTGAGATACACATCCCTTTATATGTTATCTCGTATGCACTCATTTGGAAGGAGTCTTAGCAAGGCAAGGGCTGGACGGATCCGGACGACGGTCTGCGAAGGCCTTGGAAGGATCAGGTGATCTCTCCACTTACTTTTGTACGTACTATTTTTATAATACAGAAGTATCATGCTGTTCTCGAAGTAAACGTGTTAGTGTATGCTTTAATGTATGAAGAATATTTGTTATACAAGCATTTATGATGATTTATTTAATGTTTTATATGAATCTCGCTAACATATAGCGTAGAAATATACTGTACAACTTGTCCTTTGTGCTGGTTTCTTCTTGTATTTCAGGTGAAAGAGGAAGGACGGTTGCAGGGAGTTTGAACTCCACGTGGATCTACTTCAAACGTAGGATCAACGGGTAAACCTCTCGTTCTGCTCTATTTCGTTTTCATGACTGTGCATGATCGTGTGAGTCTCTGTTAAATAGTACGCCCCTGCTCTGTGGAGGTTGAATCCCAACCAACCTCTAGGGTGTTAAATCCCCGAAACACCCAGACCCCGACAGGGGGGGCTATCACCCCCCCCTCCCCCCCGCACATGCTTAGTCGTGGAAAGAATCTAACACATACCCAACATTCTCCCACTTGTTGTTTTCTTTCCACAGGGGGTCACAAGAGAGCTTAGTCATTGGCCCAATTCTTCAACACCCATTGTTTCTCTACACCAAGAGAACTTCTGAGTGCTCACAGACTTCGTCAATGCATCTGCAACATTCTTCAAAGTGTCCACCTTTACCAGCAACACCCTTTTAGCCTCAACCATATCTCTAACAAAGTGATATTGAACATCAATGTGCTTTGTCTTTGAATGATAAGCAGGGTTCTTAGCCAAGAAAATTGCACTTTGTCTATCACAGTCTATCCTTATAGCTTGCTGTACCAACCCCATACTTGAACACAATCTCTGCAACCAAACTGCTTCCTTGCTTGCATGAGTGGCTGCTATGTATTCTGCCTCTGTAGTTGAAAGAGCCACTACAGACTGTCTTTTACTCATCCAAATGACTGCGCCTCCAAATAGGCTAAACACATACCCACTTGCAGATCTTCTTTGGTCCAGATCTCCAGCCCAATCTGCATCAACAAAACCACGAATGTCCAACATTCTTTGCAATCCTGGTCTTCCCTGGTAGCACAAGCCATAATCACTAGTGCCACGTAAATATCTGAAAACCCGCTTCACTGCTGTCCAATGCTCCTTCCCTGGGTTTGACATAAACCTGCTCAATACTCCCACTGCATGTGCAATGTCTGGTCTAGTACAGACCATTGCATACATCAGGCTACCCACTGCACTTGCATATGGAACACGCGACATATACTCCTCTTCTTCTTGTGTCTTGGGACACTGTTCAGCAGACAGCTTTACACCTACAGGAATAGGAACATTCACCGCTTTACTATCCTGCATATTGAACCTCTGCAATATAGTCTCGACATACTTCCTCTGGTTTAACCAGAGCTTCCTCTTTGCCCGATCTCTCTTAATTTCCATGCCTAAAATATAGTTTGCAGCACCCAGATCCTTCATGTCGAATTTGGAGAACAGTTGGGTCTTCAAATCTTGGATAATTTCTTTGTCATTTCCAATCAACAACATATCATCTAGATACAAGACCAAATAAATAACACGGTCACCAATTAATTTGAAATAAACACAGTGATCCTCCTTGCTTCTGGTGAAGCCAAGTCCCCGTATATAGGTATCAAATTTCTGATACCACATCCTTGGTGACTGTTTTAACCCATACAGAGACTTCTTCAACCTGCATACCAGCTCTTTCTTACCCTTCACCATAAAACCTTCAGGTTGCTTCATGTAGATCTCCTCTTCTAGATCCCCGTGAAGAAATGCTGTCTTCACATCCATCTGTTCTATCTCAAAATCAAATGCAGCAGCAACAGATAAAAGTAATCTAATAGAAGTGACTTTGGCAACAGGAGAAAAAATATCACCAAAATCAATTCCTGGCACCTGGGAATAACCTTTCGCTACCAACCGAGCTTTGTATTTCTCCACCTTGCCTTCTACATTCATCTTCTTCTTAAACACCCATTTGCTCCCAATGGGCTTCCTTCCAGCCGGCAACTCCACCAGATCCCATGCATCATTTTTGTGAAAGGATGCCATTTCATCAACCATGGCCTCCTTCCAGAGTTTTCCATCCTCTGAATCTACTGCCTCCCTGATAGTTCTGGGTTCATCATCAGTTATAGTTAAGGAAAATCCTGAACAGAAAGCAGATGGACTATACCTTTCTGGTTGCCTTCTTTCCCAAACTGATCTTCTAAAAGATGGAGTTTGTGGCTCTTCATCTTCTGAGTCTTCTTCTATTGTAGAGTCTGATTCATCCTCCTTTAGCTCAAACTCTATCTTCTCAGGTTCCTTTGGTAGGAATTCATGTTTAACAACATCTTTCACTTCTCTAAACACCACATCTTGACTGTACACAACCTTCCTTGTTTCTGGGTTCCAAAGTTTGTAACCCTTTAAACCATCCTTATACCCAATAAAGATGCACCTTTCAGATTTATTATCCAACTTGGTCCTTTTCTCCTTTGGAACATGTACATATGCATCACATCCAAATACCCTTAGATGTGAAAGAGAGGGTTTCTTACCAGTCCATACCTCATGTGGAGTCTTATCCTCCAACGCCGATGAAGGTGATATGTTAACTAAGTAACATGCAGTCTCCACTGCCTCTGCCCAGAATTCTTGTCCTAACCCAGTACCACTGAGCATGCTTCTTGCCTTTTCCATTAGTGTTCTATTCATTCTTTCTGCAACTCCATTTTGCTGAGGTGTATATGGAGTAGTCTTCTGTCGTGCTATACCACACTTCTTACAGAACTCTTCAAATTCCTTCTTGCAGAACTCCCCACCATTATCTGTCCTCAACGCCTTTATCTTCTTCTCTGTCTGGTTTTCCACCAGAGCCTTAAATTCATTAAATTTGTCAAAGACTTCAGATTTCTTCCTCAAGAAATATATCCATGTATTCCTTGAGAAGTCATCTATGAATGAAACATAGTACACATACTTTCCCAGTGATGGAACTGACACAGGCCCAAACACATCACTGTGCACAAGTTCTAATATCTTGTTTGCCCTCTTAGCACCAGAAGGAAAACTCACCCGATTATGCTTCCCATATACACAATGTTCATAGAAATCGAAATCCAGAGAACAATTAGACATACCTTCTACCATACCATCTCTATGCAGTATCTGAAGGCCCTTCTCTCCAATATGTCCAAGCCTTTGATGCCATAGCATGGTCTTTTCTCCAGAGACAGCTAAGCTTTCCGCTCCATTTTCAGGAACCACATAACTGTTACACCCATCAATAATAGTGCTACCTTGTAGCTTGTACAAAGTTCCAATCCGAACTCCCCGCATTAATACCAATGCTCCCCGAACCATCTTGCAGGCATCGTTCTCGAACAATTTTTTTACACCTGCATCATCCATCTTGCTTACAGAAATCAGATTTCTGGCCAATGCAGGAATATGCAGAACACCAGGAAGTGTTCTAATCCTTCCACCTTGCAGCTTCAGCTTGACTTTTCCACGTCCGACGATTCTGGCCTTCCTATCATCCCCTAGAAGACATCACCACCATCATATTTCTCATACTTGCAGAACCAATCCCTATGGGGAGTGAAGTGAAAGGATGCACCTGAGTCAATCAACCATGACTCATGATCTACATGTGTATTTGAAGAAGAAGCCAAATACACATCCCCACCTTCATTCGAGGTGGTTTTTGCCTCTGCAGAAGGAGCATCATCAGATCCCTTTCCTTTCTCAGGAGCTTTAGATCTACAGTCCTTTTTGTAGTGCCCTTCTTTTCCGCATTTCCAGCACACCTTTACAAACTTTCCAGGAGATTTAGATCTCCCTCTAGATTTAGATCTCCCACTCGAAACCTTATTCTTGTTTCTATTCTGGGACCTTCCTCGTACAGATAAGGCATCTCCATTCTGACCCTCCATATTTCTCCGTCTCATTTCCTCCGACAGCAAGGCTGAGACAATGTCATCAAAGTTCAAGGTAGTTGTATTGCTACCTATTGCAATAACCAGACTATCCCACGAGTCTGGTAGAGAACACAACAAACTGATGCACTTATCTTCATCTAAGATTTTAATATCAACAGATGACAGCTGACTTACCACAGTATTGAAGGCGTTTAGATGATTTGTCACCGAATCTCCATCCTTCATCCTCAGGTTATACAAATTTTTCCACAGGAACAACTTATTCACCAGAGACTTAGATTGCTACAAAGTCCCTAGCTTTTCCCTCAAGGTCTTCGCCATAGCTTCCCCAGATACATTCAACAATACTGAATCTGAGACACACAACCGTATTGTGCTTTTAGCCTTCCGATCCAGTTTCTTCCAGTCTTCATCTGACATTCCTGTTGGCTTAGTACCTGGATCTACCGCGATCCACTGATCTGTATCCACCAGCAGATCCTCCATCTTGAGCTTCCACAACTCAAAACTCTGACCATTAAATTTCTCGATCTCTATCTTTCCGCCGCTCGCCATCTTCTCTCACCGCAAGAATTGATCCCGTAGATCTCCCACTGAACAGGGTCTACCTCAAGCCCGAACTAAAAATCCTCAGCAGCAAAGGTGTCCCCTTGAAGCCGAAACAGCTTTGATACCAAATGTAGGTTTTAACCCTGAACAGAAATTATCTACACACGAATCTTATAACAAAAAATAAACAATAGCGAGAGCATAAAAAATAAAACAAATAAACAAAGAGATTTTCCCCTGGATCCCAAATTGGGATGACCAGCTTGATTTTTCATTATATTCCTTTCAGTGTTACAACACATATATATACATGTCGAAGCATACATAAACCCCAATCCATAAACCCTGGATTAGAACATAACTGTAGTTCCCTTGACCGGATCTACAAAAATACCAGGGGCCAAAAACCATCGTACCCCAAAACCATGTGCAAAACCATGCACAAAACCATGGACGCGGACTACCCACCAGAAATTAAGGACCAAAAAATTTTCGCCGGGGCACTGCCCCGGACCCCGACAGGGGGGGCTACCGCCCCCCCGTTGCGCCCAGCGCAAAGGGGGGGCTATCGCCCCCCCGTGTGTGCTTAGTCTTGGAAATAATATAACACATACCCAACAAAGAAGAGCATTGTGTAATGCACTTTTTATTAATATATTTTTTAGTGAATGAAGACAGAGGTTGAATTTTACGATTCTCGTGTTAGTTTATTTGGAGATGTCCTTCTTTGTTTTGTAAGCTATCTTCTTTTATTGATCATTCTTTGAAATGTGTCTTCTTTTTTATTTAAAATAATATTTGTCTCAAAATTCGCTTCAAAAAGTGTGTTGCTTCAATTTGGTAAACATTTATGTTTTACACGTGAATTGCATTTAGAATTCATCATGTTGTTTGATGCTCTCTATGTCATTTTCCACCTATCTTATATTCACCATCCTACAACGAATTTAAATGAAAAGAATCCCAAAATACTACCTACCTTGCCCCTCTAGAAGATCCTCTTTCTCTTCATCCATCACTGGAAACATAATCAACTTGACATGACTCCATGCGTAATGGATATGTCATATTTCTTACCAACAAACCTCTAAATTTTATACCCCACTAAGAACCATACCTAGGTTGACATCTAAGTGATTGAAAATTTCAGACAAATAGAGCCCTCTCTGAAGTTGGAAGGGTTAGATTCCAACTTCCAAGTGTTTTTTGGTTACCTCTGAGTTTCTCTCATGAGCCTGGAGAAATTACTGAGTGCTAACATGAAGTATCCAAGAGCTTGTCATTTGTGATTGTGTCATATTTTTCCAACCTATTCCCACCATGAGATCTACTGCCATATTCCCCATTAGTCATATCCTCCTCCCCATGGCTGATCTGAAGTGGTCTCTATCTCTACAATCCTAACAAAATATAAAGGATTACTACATTTTCTTCTGCTTGTTTGTCCCGCTCCTAAATAATCCAGTGAGTATCTTCCTTGCAAATTCCTATTTTTTCCTTCAATATTCTCAATGAGTCTGCTAAGTCAGAATAATTCCCAAAACCATGTTGCTCATATTATCCATAGGGAGAGTCTTGTGGACTGTATTCTACCATATTGTTATTCATATTTGATATTCTTCCTACAAGTATACCATGTTAGGTAGAACCAAAACATAACATAATACACATACCTTAGTATACATCAGGGAGATATATCTCATCTGAAAGATCGACTAGATTAGCATGATACATGTATAATCATAATCATAATATTACATAAGAATCATTTTAATCATTATCCAATTACCAGTGCATGACCATACCAACCACATATCATGACCTCATGCACAACAACCACCACCATGTCAATATATGCATAACAACATATAAAAATTAACATGCATATAGGCTGCATAATACACTCATGGAAACCACATCAACACAAACACCATTAACTTTCACATGGTGACACGACTACAACCATGACCACCACTATGCATACACAACAAGCACATAGATGACAAGAATACATAACACATATGAAATCAACATGAATGTATGACCAACACACCTCCAATCCAATCGAATGGGTGAACCATGCTGTGATACCACTATGTGGTATCACATAGCACACATAGAAAACATAAAGCAGACATCACCCAAAGGTAATGAAACATGCTATGATACCACTCTATAACCACCTTCCTCCCACATTTATCCAAGATAATCAGTCCACTAGTGTAAAAATGTGATGAGAGGCTGCTATGATGTCATTCAACTCCCCATGTACAGTTAAGGAAGTGGAACTGACATAGTGAACCCAAATTGACCTTCCACACATGCTACAGAACCTTCGGGAGCCAACCAATCCTTCCAGGTGATCAACCCCTTAGGTAACTTGATATTTTATAGACTTGGACCCTAAACCGCTTCCATGAAAATCTACGCATGTGACTAAGGCCTTCGAGTCGCTCCCACAATAAGGCATGCGAGCGACTAGAATTTTCCAGGTAGTTCTGTGCTAGCGAACCTGAATTTTGAGCCACTTTTTCAGGGGATATGTCTCAAGCCATTGCCAAGAACTTCCTGAAACTTCAATAAATGAATAATAACATAGTAACAAAGCTACTACTGAAATTACTAGTGCAAGTACATGATCTTACCACTACTTTCCATGACAGGAATTTCATCAAACAGGTCACAAATAATTAATCTATAGGTCATAACAAAATATCTGAGCATAGGGGTCTCATACTTATCTAAGATTCATAAAGAAGCATTTTTTCCATATCACAATAGCTGCATTATCATATATTAGGTCATATATTCATTGTACATTCATATAATAATCAAAACAAGATGAGATCCATACATCAAGTCTATCATAAAACATACTCATAACCAACATCTAATCAAAAAAGATAACAAGGATATACCAACAATAAAACCGACATATAAGCCAGAACATTTGCACATGGAATACCAAGGAGAAGAAACTCCTATTAACGAATGAAAAATCCAACTAGGTATGAGACCTCCAAAAACCCCCTGACCATAGATTTGATTCAAACCAAATCTTTCTTTTAGGAAATCACCCCCATGCCATATTCCAAGTATAGATATGGGACTCAAAATCAAAGAAAACCATGTTTCCTCAGGCTTTACCACAATCCCCAATGGATCACTAGACCCTAAACAAGCATGGATGCCACCAGATTTCTCCACCTAAACCATGAGGAATTTTCCTACCTCTTAGTCTTTAGGCTTTCTCATATATCCCTCCATTCACTAGTCAACGATTCCTAGGAATAATCGAGACTCCACCCTCCAGGCTTTACCATATATCCTGCCATACAACAGTCGAGGATTACTATGCTTAATTAAGGGCACAAAACTCTAGGATTTACCATATATCCCACCATTCACAAGTAGATGATTCCTAGGCCTACCAAGGCACACAAAATCCACCTTTACCGCAATCCCACCTTCTTTGATCCATGGTTTCCTAGGCCATGTGTTTTTTTCTTTTAGAGACCACCTCACTTAGTTTTGAAACTATCTAGTAACTCAACTTAACCAAATACAAGAGAACCCATTACACCATGGTTATCCAGAAATGGCAAGGCAAGGCCAAATAGCATTGTCACACATGCAGAATCCCATGAAAATGATAGCAAGGGAACTAAATACACACATGCATGTACCATGCATGCCAAATCTAGCAAGAAAATCACACATGCAAATCAATACATGCAAGTAATCCCGTTGTAGTTGCTTGATATTTCTCTTCGTTACTTGATCTTTGTTTCATTTTACCTTCTTGGTCCTTCCTTTTCTTTCCTTGATCTAGTGCTAGAGTGCTCCAAGAAAAATCTAAGTGTCCAAGAGTGAGAGAGAGAGAGAGCTCCAAAACTGAACCGAAAAAAGGTACCAACTGATCCTTAAAAGCCATTTTATTAATGAGGCCTCGATTTTCTTCATTTTCTATTATTTTACTTCAATTTCCTCCTCACATGCAACATGTGACCTTTCACCTTCATTCTCTCATATTTTCCATTATTTTCATAAATAAAATGTCAATTAATGCGTCATGCATTTCCAGAGTCTTTTCCATTTCCTTTGTCAATTTACTTAGTTATAATAAACCAGATGAACACACACACTAGGATGTTTTGTCTAACATTCAACTTGGAATATGTGTCCCGTGACCATGGTAATTATGTTTCATTATTAACTTTATTTACATGGAAATTTGAAGAGGGTTGTTACATGTAGAATTGATACAAGATTAATATTAATGGGATAGCATTGGAGGATGATCTAGATTATCAATTGATTGTTTGTAATTCCTTGTCATTTGAAATTAATAGGGAAATTTCTATCATTCAAAAATTCATTCATGAAAAATATAAGTTGTTGTTGTCCAAGCTAGAACCACTGGTACACCATCCACTTTATTATGCTTGAATTATAAAGAAAATTGGAAATGACATTGATTAGATTGATCTTTAGGGTCTTTTATCTTCAACAATCATTATGGTTATTTCTATCATTGCATTTATGGTTTGTGGGAAGACTCCATTATAAGAAAATTTACAAAACATTTTAGATGCTTATGATAGATAACTTGATTTTATTGCAATAAATAAATAAATATTCCAAAATTTCCATGTAGATACAATTCCAATGATAAAAATATTTGTAGCTTATGTTAATATTGGAAAATAGTCATAGTGCATTGACTCTAAAGCTATAAGAAATTGGATAGCATGAAGGTTAGGAGTTGAGGAGAAGAGCACGAGTTATGTGGCTTACATTCATCTATAAGAATGAATATATTAGATGTATTTGATACTTGTATGCCCAAATATGAGTAGTAGAAAGGGGGGAAGACCAATAAAATCACCCTTCTCTCTATATATCTAGACCAAAGATAATAATAGAATTACTAAATATCATGGGGGAAAAAGGGAATCCAAGTATTGAAGCTAGGTATGATCTTGTTGAAGAAGCTTAGACAAAATAACCAAGTTTATAACATAGTGAAAAATTGGGAAGGGGGGTTTCCATCAATATAGTTATGGTGGTAGAGGTAAATTCATTTTTGGATAACGTGTCTTGGTAATGACTAGGATCTAGTGTCAAAATTGGATGAAGAAACTCGTTGCAATGATGATATAATGCAACCACATATTCATATGGATTTTATTCCTTTGGTTTAGGGAGTTATTCATGTAACTCATGCTTCACTCAAAAGGAATAAAAAGAATAGGAAATTAGATGGAGTAGAAGTAGAATAAAATGGATCCCAATATTTGTGTTATTAATTTCTACAACAAAACTAATAATTTAGGGCTAGTTTAGAGAATGAGAAAGAGTTACAATAAAATAAATTCTTAACTATAACCCTATCATGACTCAAGGATAAACCAAATTAATAGAAGTAATGAGCATAATAAAACATATATATAACAAAGTATTGGTAATGATAATAGTAATATAAATCCTTTGTAAACAATGGAGACTATAATAATAGATAGTCAGAACCTAAAGGTCATGACAATTCAAATAAGCACCTATTATTCAACGTAAAAGGTGTAGAATATTTTTCAAATACAATTGGTTATATAAGAAGATAACCCTCTCAAAGGAGGTTCCCTTTAGAAGTGGCATCACTTTCTTATCAATATAATTATTACATTTAATTAGTGCATGTATTATTGTTATTGGTATCTTACTTATTCCAAGTTATCAAAATCCTAACATTATTTATGGTATAATATTTTCTAGAAGATGCATCAAATTCAATTTCAAATTTTTGTTGGATATTTGGTAATTAGAGAACTAGTTTGGATTAGGAGTTTTTAGAAATTGAAAATTTGGTATAGTTTCCCAATAACAATATGAAAATTATCTACATATATTTTCTTATATTATTATGTTTATAAATTTTCTTTTATTATGAATAAGGTAACCATATTTTTGTTGTTCACAAATAATTACACAAACTTTATAATATCTCAAAGATGTTTTCTACTCCCAACAAATTCTCTATTTACCAAATATCTAACAACAATTTGAAATTAAATCTGATATAGTTAGTTCTCTATTTTAGTAGTTCTTCAACAAAGGTTCTATATTCTTGGTGGCATACCATTCAGAAATTTGTTAGTCTCCTAGCTGAACTGTAGTACACATGGTAATGAATTTTATTCCCTTGTCTAAGAATTAAAATAATGGTGACACTACATATTAGAACCAATTCTCTATTCACCAAATATCGAACAATAATTTGAAATTAAATATGATGTAGTTAGTTCTCTATTTTAGTATTTCTTCAACAAAGGTTTGATTTGATGGCATAACATCAACAATTTATTAATCCCCTAACTGAATTAGAGAACACATGGCCATAAGTTTTATTCCATTGTCTAAGCATTAAAATAATTGCGACACTGCATACTAAAGAAGGAAACCATTTTCACACTAATGACTATTTTTCATTACTGTACCGTTAAAGATATATGATCAATGCCACATTAAGTGCACATCCTACATCCAAGAATTTCAGTTTGTCTTTTTCTATAAGAAAATTAACTCCAATAATGTTGATCATTTACTAATTTTCACTCTTAAAATGTTTACAATATTTTAGAAATTTGGCTAGACATATTTGAGAAACGAAGTGACTTCTATTATATAAATATTGCTTTTGATTCCATCATCATTCATGAATTACAATATCCTACAAGGTATATCAAGTCTCATCTGTAGATTATTTAATTTGAGAATGTTGGTTGTACAAACTAAATTATTTTTAAATTTCCTTTATCATGGACTACCTAACCCTTATCACATAGGAAAATATTTCTTCATACGGAAAACATTTTAAAACATCAAAAACTATACAACACCTCCATATGCATAAGCATGAAGTGAAGTTCATCTATCATTGCCTCTTTTAAGCAAAGGGAAACCATCATATCAGAAATTTAGATTAGGTCAACACTTTCCCACCTAAGACTATCAAAATCCATTTCAATGGACTTATTTAGTGTATTCATAATGAATTTTGTGAAACGAGACTTTTTTTTTTATGATTGTAGATTAATTTTTAAAAATGGAAATACTCATTTCAAGAATCATGTTTGTGATTTCTCAACAAGCTATAAAATTTTTATTTTGGGTTGCCCCTTATAATTATTTGTGATCATGACTCATAGAGCTTAAGCCAATTTTGTAAAATGCTTTCCTAGTTACTCAATTTCTTACTTGTTTATCTGGAACATTCCATTCATGAACAAACAACTACATTGAAGTGGTTAATGGCACACTCATGCATGCTCTTCATATTCACCATTCCATGCCAAAAAGTGATATTCTTGTCTCCACGTGGTCCTACATAGCTATGAATGTAATGCTTATGTTGTCTTAGGACATTATCCCTTTGAGATGTGTTATGAATATCAATATCTTTCTCCACGTGAGGTCCTTATTACTCTCCTTTCAATAACATGACATTAATAAGAAAATGCTTGAACCTAGTACAAGGCTTCACTTAGGGAGCAATACCATACCACATGCGTTCTTATTAGGGGTTGAAAAAAAAAATGACATAATATATTGAGCATATAATAGGGGGTAAAGGGTTTTTATATTGGAAGTTATAAAAAATGGAGTTCAAATTTAATGAAAAAATATAAAGGGGTATAAAAAAAGTTAATGAAAAAATGACACCTACAATATCTAGTGAAAGTAGGGGTTTTACATTGGGAAGGTATATTGGGTTCATATTGATAGGGGGTTAAATAATGTGATTTTTAAAGGTATTTTCCAATATGTCCTCAAATTAAGGTATTAAAATTGAACGCATATATGTTCATTGAGTGAAGCCATAAAGAAACCTAGGCGAAACATTGTATTCAAAATTTATTGAAGACTCATTCCATAATGGTAGAAATGCTTTATAATTCTTAAGACATGTTAAAAACCTTTTATATAGTGCCAATCCATTCTATGTTAAGGACAATGTATAGATCCATTTATCCAAACAAAACTTCAAATGGAAACAACAACACAAGTTGATCCATTAAGATCCATATAATATCTTGCTGCAAATTAAGGTTAATACCCTTAAATTATATATATTTCCATAGTTAGATATCTACAAATTATACATATTGCCATAATTAAGTATAAACAATGTCATTGATATCAACAATCTAAAATTTTATGAGTTTTATACACTAGTTGTATGATTGAAACTAAAAACATTTTCTACTTGAACCAAATAATTAAAAGAAAAAAACATAATTACAATTTTTTTCTCACCTACCAGAAACTGGAGATACACACTTTCCATTTCCCCAAAAACTCGTAAAAACAACTTTTTATTCATATAAAATTGCATCTTTATTAATGAAAAATCCATTGTTTAATTTATTATTTAATAACACTGTCAATAAAATAGTTCAACTAATTTTTTCTTAATCTGTGGTACACACATATTTATATGTTTATATAGTGACGAGAGACAAGTGATTAGTTAAGATCCATATAATATCTTGCTGAAAATTAGATTAATACTCTTAAATTATGTATATTTCTATAGTTAGAGATCTACAAATAATACATATTGCCATAATTAGATATCTACAATATCATTGATATCAACAATCTCAATTTTTTATGAGTTTATACATTACCTACCTGATTAGAACTAAAAGAATATTTTTCCCACCTACCAGAGAGTAAAGTTACACATTCTCAATTGCCCCACAGAAGAATAAAAAACAATTTTTTATTAATATATAAATATTGCATCTTATTCATGAAAAATCCTCTGTTTAATTTGTTATTAAATAATATTGTCAATAAAATAGTTCAATTAATTTTTTCTTACTCTCTACCACACTTATATTCATCCTTATCTCGATATATAGCATGTTCTGTATACTGACCAGAGATTCGTAGGAAATTTAGCTAACACACATAAATTTGCATGCGTTGAAAAAATATAAACTAAGTACAATAACGATACAGTTGCAATTCATGTCTATATATACCTATATATTCGCATACAATGTAAGAAGACACTTGCATATAATTTATTTTGCATAAGAAAATATGAGACTTTTAGTTTCAAATTTGTTTCTAATTTCATACCTAAATTCCATGTGCAAATTAGTGAATGCATTGAATCATGGAGTGAATGGATTCTGTTGTACTTTTTTCTGATCTTTCTTTTGTAAAATATTCCCATTTTCAATTCTAACTTCGCGTCTGCAGAGCGGGTATTTTTTTCCAAGGTGAAACCAAGGCTGTGCACATTTCTGATGTAATATATGGGAGCATATAGGAAGTTGTAGGATTTTTCTATCCCTAATGTATTTCTCCCGACAGATTGCACAAATTTCTTCATTATCTCGTTTCTCCGGTTGTTTTTCAAATGCGATAGCGGGTAACCAAATATCGACTGTTTGGTGACTCATCCAGTACTGATAAATAATTCTTGTGACTGGTGGATGGTCTACCAGTATTGCTCCTTTATTTTCTTCTCTGTGGATTTTATTTTAATTTTTGTAGATGGACAAAGAAATCAGAACCAGATTGATTGTGCTTGAAAATTATGTTTGAGTATAGAGTTGGATGACCTAGAAGAAGCCATGATGGTACAGAGGAAACCTGAAGAGTCGTGTTTCAAGACAAACCAACCAGAAGCCCAACGGTCCCTTGACATGGAAGTGAAATGTGCATCGATTTATATTTTGCGAATTATGGAAAAACCGAGTGTGTCTTTTAACTACTATTATGGTTTATGTTTTTATTTTAACACAATGCTTCTCTTATTTATATTATTCTAAAATATTCATCATTGTTTACCATTTTTCAAAATTTTACTCACCTCATTTTTACTAGATTTATGAGATTTGTTGATTAGTAGGTAAATACTGACACAGATAGATAATTGCCGAAACATTTTAGTTAACCAAAACTTGAAAGGAAAGGAAAGTCATATTAGAAGACTTTCAAAATCAAAATGCAACCAATTAATATTAGAAATATGAGGATTTGACCAGAGCCAAGTAATTGTTAAACTAATCATTCTAGATTTTTGAACTAGAGCCAAGTAATTGTTAAACTAATCATTCTAGAGTTTTGAACTAGAGCCAAGTAATTGTTAAACTAATCATTCTAGATTTTTTGTTAGTGGTAATTTAATTTTTGTTACTCCAGTATGGAGAGAAGTTATATCACTGTCTCCTAGCGGTCTTTTGAATGTATAAAGATTGGTGATTAATGAATAATAAGGAATCATTGGTTTTTGTTTTGTGAAATTTTGGACTTGAAAGCATTGACCTGCTCGCAGTTTGAACCTTTAAAAAAAAAAAAGAGAGGTTGATACTGGATGATTGAAACAACCAGCTTGCGGCAGCTTCAATTGAAACAACCAGCTTGTGGCAGCTTCAATTGAAACAACCAGCTTGTGGCAGCTCTCTGTTGAAGGCTTCACAGTGTTGTGAAGTGTTGTTGTGCTTGTAGCGTTTTCGATGCATTTATGTGTAAGAGCAGTTGTTTTTCTGTGAACTGTTGTTGTGCTTGCAGCATTTGGTTTCGATGCATCTACGTGTAAGAGGGGTTTTCAATCCATGTGTGAGAGGTTCTTTCAGCGTATGTGTGCATTTGATTGTTTGATCTGTAGTGCAGAAGGATCATTAAGTTAAAAAATCTAGTTTTCTTTTTTTTGAAGAAATCTGTGGTTGAGATTTTTAGTTGAAGCAAAAATGATGAATGCTTCAATTGTTGTAATTGAATCAAAGATTTTATTCAAAAAAAAAAAACAGTGCCTTTTAGTGATAAAACAAAAATATCACTAAATTTGCAAGTTAAAACTGTGTTTTTCAAGAGAAATCGGTGTGAGGAGGTTATTAAAAAAAATGTTTTTTTTAGAAGAATTTTCTGGCTGTGATTATTTGGAAAATGAACTCCTTGGTGTTCCTTAATTGGGATTGTCCTTTTTGGAAAGGAAAATTACAAGGGGTGGTTTAGAAAAGTTAAAAAATACTCTTATCTTTAATGATTTATGGGATGGAGTCTGTGAAGGAGAAGGAGAGAATGCACTGGAGTAGCCCTATGAGTGAAAACAGCTAGAAATCTGGCAAAGTAAGGATAAGAAGGCATTTTCAGTGGTCTCCACTTCAGTCTAAGAAGAGGTAAGAAGATACATTACTCAGAGTAAAACAACTTATGATGCCATAAAGAAACTAAAAGAGCTTTATGATTTACATTATGAATTGGATATAATTCAGTTATTGTTGAAGTTATTTAATCTAAAAATGAGCGATAATGATCATCTATAACTTGCCTCTGAAATTAAAGGAATCAATCATGAAATTGAATGTACTGGAGTGAAAGTTGATTTTCCACTTACTGCCTTTATACAAGCTCTTTACCCTAGTTATTCACACTAGGAATCTCTCCAAGCTAGTGGGAAATTAAAAGATATATATTTTGACAAATTAGTAGGGAAAATTGCACAAAGAGAGAAGACTTTTGGCAAGAAATAAGCATCACATAGTTCTAATACCGAAACCCTATGTCTTGCTCAAAATTACCAAAAAAATCAAGAGGAATATTTTGGAAATACAAAGCGTAATAGAGGTTGAGGTAGGAAGAATTATAGAGCTAGGGAGGCCAGAAATATTCAGGGAGATAGACAGTAGAATGAAAAAGAAAGAAAATTTTATGATAAACCAGTTGTAAAATGTTTTATATGTGGAAAAATTGGACATATTACTGCAAATTGTAGAATTCCATGGGAGAAAATTAATGAAAAAAGAGAACAATTTCTTAAAAAGAAATATCATATAATTCCACACAGAGGACAACCTTCTGAGAATGCACATTATGTTGTCGCTCATTGTAATTTCCACATTGAAGATGTTTTTAGTACTTATTTTCCTTCATGGTATGACAGCTGGGTTCTAGACAGAGGTGCCACGTGTCATATGACCTTTAGAAGAGATTTTTTTGATAAATTCAGTGAAAATATGGATGGAGTAGTGTATTTTGCTGATAAGTCCCAAATCAAACCATCAGAGATTGGTTCAATCCAGTTAAAAATTTCAGGACTTTTAAATTATATTTTGAATGATGTTCTTTACATTTTGTAGTTCCAAAGAAATTTGTTGTCTCTTATACAAATAAGACAGTAGGGACATTCCATTCACATATTTGATGGTAAAGTAGAAATTAGAAGCGTAGCTGACAATAAAATTGTAATGACTAGTATGGAAGAAGATAAATATTTGAAGTTTCATGGTATGTCATATGTTGCATTGAACACAACTTATTTGGTTCAGCAAAATGATACTCTGTCATCTTCTTTATTATGGCATGCACACTTCGGTCATGTTAATTATCAAAGTATTTGGATTATGAAACAACAGGGGATTAAGGGACTTCCAATAGTTCCCAGAAAATTGACCCCATGTAATGCTTGTATATTGGGCAAGCAACACAAATAATATTTTCATAATTCTAAGTCTAGATCTACAAGAAAATTAAGTCTCATACACTCTGACTTATGTGGTCCAATGCGTGTACCAACTGCAAATGGAAATAAATACACACTCACTTTTATTAAGGATGACTTGAGGATGTGTTGGGTTTATTTGCTTAATGAAAAATCTCAGGTTTTTGATATGTTTAAGAAATTTCATTTCTTGATAAAAAAATGAAGCACAACTTACTATTAGTACTATAGGATTGATAATGTAGGAGAATATACTTCACATGCTTTTGAAACATATTTTCAAGAGAATGGCATCAAACACCAGACCACAATACCATATAATTTGCAACAAAGAAATGTTGCTAAAAGAATGAAAAAAACATTGCTTAATATGGTAAGGTCAATGACGTTTTTTAAGAATGTAAAATTAATGTCTTGGGGAGAAGTCATGCTCTGTGCAGCATACAATAGGAATTGGTGCCATTCCTCTATCATTACCAACATAACTCCATATGAAATGTGGTATATTCGTCTTGCTCATGTTAAAAATTTCTGAATTTTTGGTTCTCAATGTTATGCTTTGATTCCTAAACATTAGAGGAATAAGTTGAGTGAATGAAGCAGAAAAAGTATATTTTTAGGGTATTCCACGACTTCTAAGGCATACTAATTGTATCATGAAGAGAACAGAAAGTTTTTTTTCTCAAGAGATGTAGTTTTTCTTAAAATTGATAAAGATTCCCTCACAGTTTTTTTTTCTAAATAAGACTAATTCTATTGAGCGATCATATGGTACAAAAAGATATTGCAATCAAGAGAGACAAGAAATAGGCCAACCAGAAATGATAAAATATCAACCTCGGTCCCGAAGAGTGAACAAAGAAAAAACAAAAGAACAGAGATGCTAGACTAAGAAAAAAAAGAAGAGAGAAACAAGGTTCTCCCCAGATTGGGCAGAACCCTCCATGCAGAGTTTTTTCCCTTTCTTTTTTCTGACTTTGATCCAACCTGAATGGTGCAGCTAGGCTAGAACTGCTTATAGATTATTTTTGACTGAAGGAGGTGTCTCCTTATCTGTGTCGGAAGAGGAGGACTCATGGTTACATTTTTGAGTGGTTGTAGTGACAAGGGGACCCAGAGGAACTTTAGAGGAAGGGTCCTTCGTCTACTTTTCCTGCTCCATTTCTTCCTTGTTCTCCTCCTCCTCTGAGCTAGAGGATTCATCGTCATCTATGGGAGGTGGATAACTATGAATCCATCTTTTGGGTTTTGATTTGGGGATGTTTTGCTTCTTTTTTTCTAGGAACACGGGAAAGGTGTTCTGAAGGTTCCCTGTCTAGTAATAATGATGGCATATGAAGGCAGTGTTCTCATAATCTAGATTCTGTGTCCACAAGAAATCACCGATCTTGATATTGATTTGTTCTGATAGCCCTTTACTGATATCTAGTTCAACACATATTCTGCCATGTGTGTAAAGCCCCTAGAACTCCCGATAGGGATATGTAGTCAGATAGCGGCCTAGGGCATTTCCAATTCCTTGAAAGATGAAAGGGTGCCATAAGTGAGCCGGTAAGTTGGGAAGTCTGACCCACACTGGAATCTTGGTGACGATGGTCATGGAGGGATCGAAAACTAGGAACCAGGGTGTAAGGAATAAACCTACACGTCCCCAAAAACACGGTCCTTAATTTATAGCCCTCTGGTAGTCGTTGCCATGATCAAATACTAAAATAAAGTGAGCAGAAGATGATAGTGCAGTTGTGGGGCCATTTGGCGTAGATCCAGTCATAGAGATCCTTTATTTGAGGCCATATTCCATTGAATCTGCAGATGATGGTAGCTTCTGTGTATTTTTGAAGCTGTTATACCAGCTCTGGATGAGAGATCTCTATGTATGGGACATCCTCCAACTATTCAACCAAAAAGGGTTTGGGGGCAGCAGGGGTTTGAGCTTCTTTCTTGGGTTGTGCATGTACAACATCCCTGTAGGAGAAATCTGGTGCAGATGAGGAGTGCCCAACAACTCCTCCTCTCAAACAAAGGGTTAAAACTATAGTAGCATCTCTATCAATGTTATAAAAAGAAAGGGGAAGAGAGGCATCAAGTTTTCTACCTCCATGAATAATTCTTTGAAGAGTTGAGGGAATCATCAATTGGTGCTCTAACACGAGCAGGTGTTTCTGGACTATATCCGTTGAGTGGACCCATAACATCATAGATCCGCTCGTGAGGAGCGAGATCTCAATTTGGAAGGTAGGAGAGGGTTGATCAAGGAGACTCAGGCTGCCAAGATGTGTTGCAGAGCCCAGATGAAAGGGCCTTATTCATTCTTTTCCTACCACCACGTTTTCTATTTTCGAGCCACAGTTTTGTGCATTCGAGTTGCTTGGATTTTTTCAATCCATGGAATCACGCCAGATCCAAGCATGGTTCTAAAATTTCGAGGGGTCGAACAATGTCTCTACCCCATTTTCCAGGTGGTTGGCGTTTTTCCGATGAGGAAAGGTCTGAGCCGCTTGATCTTCAATCGAAACGCTTCTCGCATGGCTCATGAAATGTGCATGCAGATCCATTTTTGATTGAAGGTTGATCACCTGTGAGATTGTAGGATAAATCGATGGCGATGGCATGATTAGAGTCTTATGATTACCAGGCTCTGCAGATCCTAGGGAGGACTCGACGGTGGCGGTGGAAGGGAGTGCCATTATAGAGGCTCTAGGTTTTTTTTCAACCGAAGATTCCCTCACTATTGATAGACAAATTAATAAAATATAAAAGCTTGTGCCTCAAAAGTTTTATTATGAATCAAATAATATTCTTCCCCATCCCGAAGGGGGGATTCCTATACTAGATCAGTTTGTGGAGTTTCCTTCTCTCAATGATGAGAAATTGGTTGTGGTTGATGATGATAATTCCATTATTGTTGATGAGGATTTAGTTGATGAAAGTGTTTCTATAGAAATAATGAAAGAAATAGAAATAAATGAGCCAGATGAAGAAGATGAACAACTTCCTGAACAACTTCCTACACAACATTTGTGAAGGTCAACTCGTATTCGAACATTTCCAAAGAAATATGACAAGTTTAAGGATGGAAGTTCCTCAGGTAACTATTCTTATTGTGAATTTAATCTTTCTTTGGATTGTGGACCTAATTTCTTTGAAGAAGCTGCTAGTTATGAGCAGTGGAAAGATGCAATGCAAAAGGAATATGATGCTCTCATAAAAAATGGTAGATGGAGGCTGGTGGATCCTCTTGCTGGCATCAAACCTATTGGTTGCAAATGGATTTATAAAACTAAGTATAAAGCTGATGGTTCGTTAGAAAAATACAAAGACTTTTGCTCCTATATCTAAATGGGGCACTATTAGATCTTTGTTTGCTATTGTAGCTCAGAGAGAATGGAAAATTCATCATATGGATGTCCAAAATGCCTTTTTAAATGGAGATTTGAAAGAAGATGTTTACATGTTTTAGCTAGAAGGTTTTTTCTATTAAACGGAAAGAACAAAAGGTTTTCAAACTAATCAATTTGTTGTATGGATTGAAACAAGTGCCACGATCATGGTATGAGAAGCTAACTAAACATATTCTTAGATTAAGCTATAAACATTTTGACCTAGATGATGCAACTCTTTTCGTTAAGAAAGTTGGAAGATTAGTTGTATATCTAGTTGTATATGTTGATGATTTGATGATCACAAGAAACAATGATGAATATATATCATATATAAATAAGGAATTGAAAAATGTTTTTGATATGAAAAATTTAGGTTTACTTCATTATTATCTTGGTATTTAAGTTGATAAAAAACCACAACATATTTTTCATCTCTCAGAAGAAATATGTTGATAAGTTATTGAACATATATAGTATGATAGAATGTAATCCTGTTGCTACTCCAATTGAGAAGAATATGAAACTCACTCCTGAAGAAGGAAATCTATTTGAAGATCCAACAAAGTACAAGTAACTTGTTGGAAGTTTGATTTATTTGTCTATTACTCATCCTCATATGACCTTTGATGTCAAAATACTTTCTAGGTTTATGCATCATCCCTGTGAGGGGCATTGGGTAATAGAAAAAAGAGTTTTGAATATTTAAAAGGAACTCAAACTTACAAAATCAAATATTCCAAAGTTTTAGACTTCCATCTTATTGGTTATTCAGATTCAGATTTTGATGGAGATAAAGAAAATGGAGTCTCAACTTTTGGATATTCGATGAATCTTGGATCAACGTTCATCAGTTGGAGATCATGCAAGCAATTTGTTCCTGTTGATTCTACCACTGAAGCCAAATATTTTGTAGCATATAAAGCCACTACAGAAATAATTTGGCTTTAGAAAATACTTGAATATTTGCAGGAGAAAAAAAAGCCTCAACTCTATTTGTAGAAAACTCTTCTGCAATTCAATTGGCCAATAATCCTAAGTTCCATGACCAAATCAAACATATTAAATCTAAGTATCATCTGATTTGACATCATGTAGAGGCCAAAAAAATTCATCTGACCCATTGTCCTATGTTAGAACAAATTGCAGATATATTTACCAAATCATTCGGACGTGGAAATTTTGAAAAGTTCAGATCTTTACTTGGCATGTCAGATATCCCTTCGGATTAAGGGGGGATATTAAACTAATCCTTTGGGATTTTTTGTTAGTTATAACTTAATTTTTGTTATTCCTGTATGGAGCGAAGTTATGTAACTATCTCCCAATGGTATTTTAAATGTATAAATATTGGTGATTAATGAACAATAAGGAATCAATGGTTTTTTCTTCGTGAAGTTTTGGGCTAATAGTAATGAAGGAGGTCTAAAGTCATAGTGTTCATGTTTCACCTTATCAGTCAACCTTATTTCATAACCATCCAATTTCTCTTGTATTATCCATTACCCTCTATACAAGCTAACCAAATGACCTTATATCTACCACTGATTTTGTTGGATATCATTCATGAAATTAATGGCCACATTTCAATCATCATGATGCTCTCTGAGATGATCCAATAAAATACTCATGTGTCTAATTTAGTTGGCAAGGGTCTCTGAAGAGTGGGGCTATGATGTTAATGAACACATTGCAGTCATCATGATGGTCTCTGAGTTGCTTCAATAAAATAATTATGTAATCTATTTGTCAAGAGTCTCTATAGAGTGAGCTACGAAGTTAATGACCACATCGTAGCCATCATGATGGTCTCTGAGTTTCTCCAATAAAATACCTATGTGTCGAAGCTAGTTGTCAAGAGTCTTGGGAGAGGGATCCTATGCCACAAAGCTATTTGGTTGGGTTGTATTGGGGTCAAAAACCTCACCAAGACCCAAGTCACCCAAAATATGGCCACTACCCTCTCTTGTCAACACCCCTTTTCACTTACCCACATTGACATGGCACTGCTACTTGAGATACTATAGGAAATACCTTGCACACAGGACTAATGGAAAAGTGCACCGAAATCTCAATAAAGCAAACAAAAAAAACCCTCTCCCTCAGACATAAGGACTGAGAAGGTATCAATGGGCCGAGACCTTGAATATTTGTACAATAGTTGAGGAAATGAACATGCTAGCCAACTACAACCTAATATTATAAAGAGTGCCAACATCAATACTACATAGCACCCATGGCATAAATATTGAGCGAAATAATACAAGATGTGTGACTCACCCACTAAACCCCCAATTTATGCCTAGACTATCCCAACAACCATCAAATCTATATAATGCAACAGTGAATTGGTAAAATTGTTTAGGTTCAAGCCCTAAAAATCGTACAACTAGGACACCTGGGTGGTAATAGTACTAAAATCCCCCCCAAATATCTGCAGATAATGCAACTTGAAAAACACCACCACTATCTTGGGCTATAGAGGAATAAAAATGACATAGAACCCTCTGGAAGAGCCCCTATAACCACCAATAAAACAACTGAATCTCAAAATCCTAGCCCCAACATAGATGCAAAGTACTACTAGCATTGATACTAATAATCTAGAGCTATTGAAGACAAAGTTTACTACCAAAAACACTGAGAATTTTGGAGTAAAGCCAAGCAGTGAAATTGGAATAACATACCTTCCTACCAGCTAGAAAATCATGGGTCAAATATGTCTAGTGTTCGAATATGCAACAAACCATCAAATACGGTGCGACCTTGCCTGTTACAAGAATATTTTTGTAATTACCTTGTTATTGTGATTCTTGTGATTGTCACTTAGCCGAGGAGAGGATGTTGTTTATGTGAGTGAATTATTGTTATATGTCGGTGCCAATTTTTTAAATGAGATGTATTTCTCAGATATTGTTGATGTATTGTTGAATATTTTGTTGCTAGGGCTTCATTTTTAGCCTCACTGAAGTTATTAGTTTGCTAAATGGATTTTAGTGTGGTAGAGAGGAAGTTGAGTCCCAAAGTATTGATACTTAACTAAATATGGTTGGGCCTAGTTTGAAAATGCATGGAAGGGTAGCACATAGTGATGGTGTATGTTGGGGCCTCAAGAAAGTGGTGGATTGCTATAATAGGGAGTTCTAGCTAGTAGTGGCCAAAAAATTGATGTAAAGGACATCGGGGCTTCCTAGTTGGTAGTGGCTAGAAAAATTGATGTAGAGGGATTTGGAGCTTCCTAGACGTTAGAGGTCAATAGATCAATGTAAAAGAGATTCAATAATAATAAAAGAAGAGAGAAACAAAGTAGTAGGGTGCCTTTTCCCCCTTAGGGTTTCCACCACAAACATTTATGTCCTATGTGCATGATTTTCATGATGCTTATGTGTTGTTTGTTGTTTATTTTTCATGTGTTTATGAATGCATGAAGAATATTAAACTTTGTAAAATTGTATAAAATTCCTAAGTACTAATTCACCCCCCCTCTCGGTAGTGATCTGGTTACCAACAGATCAATGTAAAAGTGATTCAAGAATAATAATAGAAGAGAGAAACAAAGTAGTAGGGTGTCCTTTCCTCCTTAGGGTTTCCACCACAAAAATTTATGTCCTATGTGCATGATTGTCATGATGCTTAGTGTTGTTTCTTGTTTATTTTTCATGTGTTTATGAATGGTTGAAGAATATTAAACTTTATAAAATTGTATAAAATTCCTAACTACTAATTCAGCCCCCCTTTCGGTAGTGATCTGGTTACCAATCATTGGCATCGCAATGAGGTTCCCTCAACTACAGCTTGATCGCTCAAAAGTATATCAAGGACCTATGGCCAATAAAGGCAAGAGTAAGAAGAAGTTGACTCTAAAAAGGAAGAAATGCAACCATGTGAGAAACATTTCAGATACCAAAGAACTTCTCTTTTCACTCATTGAGGATGTTGAAGATAGTTAAGAAGGTGAATCAGGTATTTCATTGTGTTTCAATTTCAAATGTGAGGATCACTATACATATAGTTTATCCATATCCTTTTAAAAACATTGATAATGATGCTCTTGAGGAAATTTGACCAAAGGATGAGAATTAACATGCTAAAATTAATTACCCAAGTGTGAAATAAAATCATTATCATGTAGAGAAATCAAACTTAGAAGATGCTGAAGATGAAAAGAAAATTAGAATAATGGAACTTGAAGCTCATGTTTGTTGGAAACACTAAACAATGTTGAGAGGAGAGCGGGGGTTGAATCAATATTGTGGCTTATGAGAAATTTTACAATTTTTTCAATTCTTATTTCAAACCCATATTCATTCATTCATTAGAAACATAAAACATAACCATATCTATACATAACCATCAATCATAAGTAGCATGTCAAAGTGCATAAACATCAAAGAAATAACCATGAGCATCAACATAAAGAATACAACATGCACACATAGAGACACTATATGTAAGGTGGAAACCCAAAAGGTAGAAACCACCATAGGTAGATAGCCTTCATTGTATTCATCTTATAATAATCAAATATTATTTTACATATGATCAATGGCCACCACGAGTGTGCAAGATACAACTTACCGATCTTGCAAGTCCCTACTCACTCCAGGACATTACCTATATGAACTTTGCAAACCACCACCTATAGGGATTGTAAGCGACCACCTGTTGGAAGCCACCACTCCCAATATGTCTCACCTAGCCACCATTGGGATATCCAACAACCACTCGATGAAAGACAACACTCCCAAGCTCTTAGGACACTACATGAACAATGTCACTGCAACATGAATACATAAGCCACCACCTGCCACACCAAAGGCTCCAACATTCAAGCTCTTTTTTGGAACACATTTCAAATATTTCACTCTAGATCCACGATATCTGTAATAAAACACTTGCGAGCCTAATTTCATGATTGTTCATATTCACTCACAACATACAATAAGTGGATCAAAAAATTCATCAAACTCCTGCAACACAATCATCAATCTGCATACAAGAACTCTACAACAAACTAAATATACCCTCATACAATCAAATTAGCAACATACTCAACATCATACTCAACCATCACTAAAACTAATACAACCTACACTAATCATATTACGCATAAAAGTACATGAAAGTTACAAATATCTCCAACAAAAACCTCGGCAACACAAACATATCAACACTCTAAATTTTGATCCAAAGTCAAAATAGTTACAAAAATATCTCTGCTATCCATATCCGTAACAATCAGGAGCAAAAAAATATACAATGAAAACACGTCTGACATATAAATCTACTACAACTCCACAATCTTCTAAAACATGCTCTGAATAGGAGCTCTGATCTACACTCTAACTCTACAAAATTGTAGCTAACTCTCTCATACACTCTCACTCTATATAACCCCTACTTCACACTCCAACATTTTATAACGGATGGAAGAGGAAATAAATACATAACACTAATCCTTATTCTCTAGACTTTATTATACTATAGAATTATGATTAAGTTAAGTCAAATATCTACCAAAAACCATATTCAAATACCCTAGTTTATGCCATTGGAATTCACTCGAATGCACATAGAATCCATAAAAATCACTCTATAAAGGGTAAAACTAGTCATCCATTTCTGAAGTGTGTTATAATGCACCCTAATACACTAAGAATTATCATTATAATGCAGGTTGTGCAGTAAAGACTTGCGTTAGTCTAATTTTAATTGAACAATTATGTGAGTCTACTCCAACTCTTCCTGAAACTAATCATCTACCTCTTTAAGCATATCCCAAGTCTATAGATATTCTACAAGTTCATGTCAAACATCTAAGCATCCTGTCAAGGACTCCAAACTCATTCAGCTGATCACCATGTCAATGCCTCCAACCTTGTTGACATAAATTCCAACACAATCAACTCAAATCACTTCTTGGAAAACACCTTAAGTTGTCATACTAGGTTGACAAGACACCATCATAAAGCCTCTTTTACCAACTACCTCTTTAAGCCAACAATATCATGAGGGCCATTGCTATTAGGTTGAAATAAATTTCAACACCAAGAGAAAACATGTCCAACAATATTGGAAGGTTGAAAACTCAGAACAAGGATATGAAGAAGTTATTAAACAAATTTGATCGGAAGGAGTGTGCTTTCAAAGAAGAAATTAATAGATTAAAAAGTCAATTGGAATAAAAAAAAAAATGAAATATGTCATGGGTAGGAAGCTTAAGGAAAAATTCATTCATCATGAAAAAATAGACATCGATTTAGTTTCAATGAGAAAATAATTAGAAAAGAAAATATCTAACTCAAAAGTAGCTACAGAAAATAGCAACAGTGCAAAAAACAAGAAAGGAATCCATCAACAGAATCAACAACCAAGAAAGGAGATAATAAAAGAACCTTCATCAAGAAGATATTTTTCTCCTTTATTTATAGATGTCAAGTTATTCAACTGCCATAAATTTGAACATATTGCAATAGATTATAGAAGAATAATGAGCATACCATCCCACCATAATATCCATCAAAGGAGGCACCTAAAAAGGAAGCACCCAAAGCAAACAATCAAGGAAGATTTCCGCCCTCACGTAAATCATCAACCAATAGGTATATGAGTTCCTTTTATGACCATTGTTACTTATGAAATGTAATTTTCCATAAGCCCACTGATTGCACGTTTTATGCAAATAAGTGTAGGAATACAAGGCATATTAGTAGGAGATATGAGTCTACTCCTCATTTCGTTGGTCACATAACATGTTATGTGTGTGACAATCTTGTCAATATGACTAAAGACTTTGAGTTTCTTAGTGCCTTTAAGGAATACAGTCAAAAGCCTAAGTTCATTGAAAGTGGACTTAACAAGAAGCCATAAAGATGTGGATGTTTGAGATCAACCCATCAAATTTTGGTAGAAGAAGGAGAGCTAAGAGAGTTCAGTGAAAGATTGAAGTCAACATGGCCCTATGATGAGCATATGGTAGCATCATGAGATTGAATAGAGGAATATTGAATGTGCAGTCATAGTAGAAGCATTGTGTGTAGAAATATCTACGTGATATGAATAAGGTGCATGAGTCTAGGGGGACGTGAACAAGATTTGAAGATTTGTTTTATCATTTTTCAACTTCATGACTATTTTTTCAGCCACATATGATTATTATTAGCATTGGAGCAACTTTTAGTTATTATTTAACTCCTCATTTTGGAATTTTTTTAAAGTGGCAATCATATAGTGTTGAAACCTTAATAATGATTCTTGAAGACATGTTAGCAAACCATATGATCCCATGTGCATGTTCAAGGTTCTAATCTAGCATGAGTTGGGATTGCTCATTCATAATTGGGTGATGTAGTTATTGTTATATATAATGAAAATATTTGTTGTAGAACCATTCTAGGTTTTTGTTGTTGATTGATATATGTTATTGGGGTTTGTGACTAGATTGTGACAACATGTTATATTACCAAGGTTTTTTCCACTTTCGTTTCCAAACAAATATCTTTCTAGTGTAAATTCTATGCCACAAGAATCTTATGTTGCTAATGTTGAATATATTGAGAATTATTGTGGTTAAGTCTTTGATATAATTTTTGTGAAGGATGAGTTGTTTAGAGTTTATGATATGAGAATCGGCTCCTGAGGGAGACAATTATTAGAGATTGAATATCATGTTCTTGAAATAGTGAATATGTGTCACATGTTTAGGGGGGAATTTTAAATGCTTTTGATGGATCAAAAAATTGTTGGAATTATGATCCTCTAGGAGGATATCATCATGCTTCTCATGCTATGTTTGACTTTGGCTTATTACAGGGATTATCAGTGCTCTATGAGGATGAGTGTATGTTGGTAGAGAAAATGATGAATGTATATAATGATTCTTTAGATGGTAGGGGAAAGAGAGCATGTGCATCGGAATTTGGGGAGTTAGGTTTGCATGGAAAAACCTTTATTGTTGTTGTTGTATAAATTATGGTTCTCCTTTGTTTCATAAGTATATGTACTCCATTAGGATACTGATTTTCTATTTTCTCATGTATCATGAGAAAATTAAATATTTTCTCATCTGATGCATTATTAACCAATTGATTGAAGTTGTTGATTGTTGAATATATAATCAAGTTTCAATATTGTTTTTTCTATTGGAGAATATTTTGTGACAAGATCACTGGTTGTTAATGAGTTGTGTCTATTGAATTGACAGAATTTTTTGTGTTGATCCATATGTTTTTAGTGTTGATATATGAGTGTATGTTATTCTTCTTGATATGTTTTGATGCTAAGGGTATTGAAGAGGTACTTCAAAGGTTGAATGTAGATGGATTGAGGATATGTTGTAGTTTTGGATTGTGTAAATTTATTTTTTCCCTAAATTAGATTAGGTACACATATTTAAAATGGTTTATGGATGCTTGTAATAATTTCATCCATATTATCAATTTCAAAAGAGTATCAGTAGCCCAAAATGGAAAGCCAAAAACTACATATGTCTTGTATGTATGGAAAAAAAAAAATATCTTACAATTTACTTGCAACTTTGCCCATGGTTTGGTTGCATTAGAAGGATTTTATTTAGCTCATATTTCCCTTGTTGATTTAGGATTTATTTTTCATCTTGATCTAGTCTTCCTATTAGTGGAATTCCATGAATGAATGCATTTGGTTTGCGTTGTTGATTTTCTCATGGAATTTATTTACTTTTATTAATTCGGTTTTCTAAAACATAGTGGAATGCTTTTAATTATTTATTTGTCCATCGTTGTTTCTTTGATTTCTTCTAGCGATGTAATGGTTTATTAGGTTAACTTTTCTTTTTGGTCATCAATAGATAACAAGAAATTTGAATGAATATGGATGAGACTTGCTCCAAAATAATGAGGATGTAATAGTTGATTGGGTCGACTTGGACCATAGTGAATTGAATGAGAATATATCAATAGATTTGCATCGAAGTATAGTATATGCTTGTTGCACTAAAATTTGTCATCCTGATATTCTGCTATGTGTATGAGCTGATTATTACTCATAATTCCTCCTTTGAAAGTCTAACATATCAGTTCCTCATGTCAAGCCTTGAAAATCAAAGAAAGTTTCCTAAAAATCTCCTTAACTTTGGTGTCGCACTTTCTCTATATCTTGCCTGCGGTCCCGCACCTTATGTTCATGTCTCCTGCGTACATGAACACACTTTCTTTGTGTTATGGGTGCAGACCCCTGTAAATATTAAAAAGGTGCAATTAAACTCAAAAAAGCTCAGTTTCAGTAAATTCTAGAAGCCTCTAGAAAGAATCTTGCAGTGGCAGAACCGCTCTTTTGAGGTTCATGTATCCATTACCTTATGGAGCTAACCCCTTGATGTGAGGAGCTTATCCCTTTGAAGGAGGATTCTATCCCTTCATAGTTGGAACTGAAACCTCCTCTTTTCCACTATAAAAAGAGGCATTGGGTAGCCTCAAGGGGAGTTCAAGATTTAGAATTATTTGAGGTCAAGTGCTATTGGGATTCAGACTCATTTAACTGAGATTTGTGTGAGGAGAGATCACATACCTCTATCTGTCTCGGTTGGAGGAGTGCAAAATGTATCAGAGTAGAGGATATTCTTGCTTCAGACCCTGAGAAGGCCTGTTCAACATCAAGGCTAAGGTTGTAATGTTTTCCTTCTTTTAAAGTTAATACAAATGAATTCATTTTTCTCAATAAGCTATTAGTTAACTGTTTATTTCATGGATTCCTTGATCACCATGATAAGCATGATTTATGATGTTTACTATACAAGTGCTATTTAATGTTTGCTTGTTTTTTACTGCAGTTTTACGAAGATAACTCCTTCAAGTGAACGAGGGACAACAACTACTTCAAACGAGCATTGGACCTACGATAAGTCTTTGACACCTCTATAGTGCATTTTGTAAATCGTATATGCTTAGAGAAAGATAGGTTTATTTGGCTGTTTGTTGCTAGATTACCTTTTGGTACTAGGGAGATCGGTCTTGTCTGCAAGATTGATTAATCCGCCCAACAAATTGGCGACTCCACTGGATGACTCTCCTACCATAATGGCTAATGGATAGTAACCTTTGGGTGTAGGATGAAATGGAATTCGAGGTGGAGAAAAAGCAAGACCCAGATTCTCTAAAAAGTTTGTCAAAGATAGATACCGAGCGTCAGTTCAAATAGGGCTGTAGAAAATAGATTCACGCTCCCTAAGATTTAAAGACTAAGGGGATTCGGGAAGAGATAACTCTTCGTCTGGACTAGTAAGTTATTCAATAGAAATGATGCGAGATGGAAGATCTTTAGTGATAATATTTCTTACCCTAGGTGAACCAGGATCGCTAGAATTTGGTGTAATAAATCCTGAGGATGTTTCCAAAACAAAAGGTTCAATTTCAGGCACAGAAATTTCAGGTTCGTCTGCTAATTCACTGGAAGGAGAAATACTACCAGTAACTTTAGAAACTGAAATCGATTCTTGAATGTGTTCTGGCGCGAGTGTTTGATGATCAGGATGAACAACTATAGATGAAGTTCCAACTTCTGTTGATCTAATTCTACCGCTACTAGATGATACTAGAGCACGTATCCCTTTGAGCTGATCTGGTGTATATTCAGGGGGTTTTCCTTGAAGTCTCCAGGATTGTCTTGGAAATTCCGCCACGATTAAATATTAGCTAATCACACGCAAACAAAGAAAAATTTCAATCAAAACACCGAAAGTCTCTAAAGAAAGAAACAGCTGAATCACATGCTTAAAAATCTAAGAGTTCAAACCACACACAAATAGTAAACTTCCCGTACTAAAAACACTAGTTGGTGATGAAATCCAACTTAGTAGAAATTTAATACAAAAAGGGCGGTTGGAACAGTTACCCTGACAACCTGTTAATGAAACAGATTGGCACAAGTTTCTTCACAAAACCATCTTGACTGAAGATAACCCCCCAGAGAGTCTAAGTGAGTCTAGTCGATGTCTGCTCCAGGTACAGTGATATATTTCCTTCACCATCACCTTAGGAAATAATCTTAAGTTTTTGGACACTAAGGTTACCAATAGTAACAAATACAACTGGGGGAACAATCTACGATCTGATCCCATGTGCAAGGGCAGAGTAACAAAGCTCAATCCCCTTGAAGATTCCTTGACATGATTAATATGAGCTTTACTGACAAGTGACCCCAGGCTTGTCGACAATGGTTAATCCGAGGTTTACCGTTTGTAATGCGCACAAAATATTCTATCTTCCTCAATGAAACAAAATTGATTGTCTCAAAGGTTCGAACATGATCTCGTGATTGACTTCTTTAAGAGAAGCTTCCCAGATTGTACCAATTACTCTCCAAGATACTAGCCTAAGCTATGTTGGTGATAAGAGCCAGAGAAATAAAAAGATTACTAGACGAATTTTAATTAAGCGTTACTTTTATGAGCTTTTTATTAAGTCAATAGGTATGGAAATGAAACTTTGATGGTGTGAAGACTCAACTTCCAAAAACACTGAAAATGCACCTAAAAATGATAATTAAATCGTTTTCATTCAATGAAATTCTAGCTAAAGAAAGAGTTGGAGAATGCAATTCTTTTAAGAAATAATTCTTTCTTTGAACATAAAGAATAATTAGAAGAAAATCTTTTTGTCTTTTCAACACTAACTCAAAATGAAACAAATTATCAAAGCTCACAAGAAAAATCCTTTCACTTTCAAAACAAGGTCAAATAGCTGCAGCTCCTTCAGGGTCTCATGCCACTGATGGTATGATTGGTACAGTCAATACTAAAAGCAAGAATAAATCTTCAAAGAATTCTTCTCCTATTATAACTTTACCTGATTCCTTGAAAGGAGAGTCTTCCCCTGAAATTTCTGCCAACATTCATGTCGTAGAGACATCTATGACCAAATCTAAATCCGGTGGTAAAAAGAAAGGGAGGAATAAAAATAAAAAGAATTCAAAAGAAAAAATGATAAAAACGAATCAAATGACAAAAAATGCAAACCTCGCTATCCTTGTTACATTTGTGACGAGGATCATTTTACTAAGGAATGCCCACATCGAGCAGAGGTTGAAAAAATCGTTAAGGGTTCATGACAACCTGCTGTCTTGAAGGATCCATTTCTGACTCAAGATAGTAAGATGGTTGGTTCTACCTCGAATGCCTCAGAAGAACCTATACTGATGATATCTCATGTAAGGATTGTGACGCGATCACAAGATTATGGTAGTAAGAATCCTGTTAATGGTAAAGAAGCAGAATCTTCTTATGCAAACACATCAACTACACCTCCTCCTATTTCTGGTCCACTACAGATCGAGAAACCGAATCCAGACTTAATAATCAAACCGCCTGCTAATGGTGTTCTTTGTAAATCAGCTTTCAATCCACATGCGAGAGTTGTTCAGAATTACAACATTGTTGAAGATTTACGTATTTCCCCTTCAGCAATGTCGGCTTTGGAAGTGCTGCAGTCATGCTCAGCACAACGTAAATTACTTTTGTTTGCCATAGGAGCTATCGATATTCAGGATTAGAACCTTATAATCTTCAATTTAGAGAATAGTATGCCTCGCCTACCTCACCAAATGGCTTTCCAAATTACAGTGTTAGTAAAAAACAGACCGATCTTTCAGACTGTGATTGATGAGGGAGCTTCAATGTGTATTATTTCGATCCAGTGTTGGAAATCACTTGGTTCTCATACACTTAATCAATCTTCGACAATTCTAAAGGCTTTTGATGGTCAAGGTTTCCACCCTTTTGGTATTTTGCAGGATTTACCCATAGGGGTCGAAGGTAAAACCGTTAATCTAGATGTAGAAGTAGTTGATGCTCCTCTATATTACAACCTTCTCCTTGGTCGCAGTTGGTCTTATGCTATGACTGTTGTTATTTCTTCGGTCTTTCGGCTCATAAAATTTCCACATCAAGGAAGGATCGTTACAATAGATCAGTTAAATTATTTTTCTTCCAATCCAGCCTCAACAGAAACAATACAGCACATTGGTAAAGCGGCTATCCCTTAAAAGGATGTTGGAGTAGGTTTTATTAAAGATTCTGGTTTACCAAGAAATTTTTCCTTTCCTCCTCCTAACGTATCGCCTTCTATCGCAACTATTCATATGATTTCGTCAGATACTGTTATGTTTGATGATCCTTGGATCGTTCCTTCCGACTTCGAGTTAGATTCATTTGATAGCATGATGCCTTTGAGTCCATTTGAAATTTCATATCAGGTTGTACAGTCACTTTCCGACCCTTCTTCAACTGAAACTGATCCAATGAATGGGATCCATGAGGAATCACTTTCTATATCTAGTTCAACCACAACGAAATTTCCTGATCTTGTTCATACTGATGAGCAGATTCATGAACTTTTTTCTGTTGACGATTTACCATGGGAAGATCTACATCACCAATCTTCATTTTTACCTGAGATGGATCATTTTGAAGATGATTTCGCTTCTATTTTTACTGCTGAATATGTCAAAGAACCACAAAATCCATTGCAAAATCCTGATTCTGAGTTAAATTTGGAAAATATCTCTCAAACGATTCCAATTGACATTTCAGTAAAGCCAGGAATAATTGAAAACATTCATATAGGTGCTTGTTGTACAAAATATGAAATTCAAACATATAAAGCCCTATTTCAAGAATTTGGTGATGTGTTTGCCTAGTACTATGAAGAAATTCCAGGAATTGATCCGTCAATTGTCGTACATGAAATCAAGACTTACCCGAATGCCAAACCTGTCTGTCAACGTCTACGTCAAATACATCCTAGAAAAGCTGCTGTTATCAAAGCAAAGGTTGAGAAATTACTTCGTGCAGGTTTCATTTATCCAATTCCTTTAACTGATTGGGTATTGAATATTGTTCCTGTTACTAAAAAACAAGGAACGATACGAGTATGTATCGACTATAGGGATATTAATCGGGCTTGTCCTAAATACAATTATCCAACCCCATATATCGATCAAATAATTGATGATTGTGCTGGTATTGAGATGTTTTCCTTTATGGATGGTTTTTCCGGTTACAATCAAATAAACATACTCCCTGCTGATCAACGAAAAACGGCTTTCATTTTTCCATGGGGGACATTTTCTTATTGCAAACTACCCTTTGGATTAAAGAATGCTGGAGCAAATTTTCAAAGGGCTATGTCTTACGCATTTCATGACATAAAGCACATTGTGCAGCCTTATCTCGATGATTTACCTGCTCATTCATCTCGAGGGCCGCCCATCTCGCTCACTTACGAGCTATCTTCATGAGATGTAGGCATTATCAAATTAGGCTGAATCCACACAAATATGTTTTCTGTGTATAATCAGGTCACTTACTGGGATTTGTTGTTTCGAAAGCAAGCATTCGCGTTGATTCATCAAAGGTCAAAGCTATTGTTAATTTACCTCCTTCGAATTTATGCCAACTCCAAAGTTTGCAGGGGAAAGCAAACTTTTTACGTCGGTTCATTCCTAACTACGTCGAGGTTACAAAGGGTTTTACCCAGTTCCTGAAACAGAACATTCCATTCTTTTGGGATGAGATCACTGATCAATCTTTTGATGCACTTAAACACGCGTTGACCCATGCACCGTTATTGCATCCTCCCAACTACAACCAGGACTACGTATTGTACCTCGCCGCTTCTCATTCCATAGTTGGGATGGTTTTAGTTCAAGAGGATGAATCTAACACTGAACATGTGATTTACTATCTTAGTCGAAATCTACCTCCGACTGAGATCAAATACACACATGTGGATAAATTGGCCTTGGTAGTTGTTCAAGCTGTCCAAAGATTTAGACACTATATCTTATTACGCAAAACCATAGTAATTTCGAACTGTAACCCTATGATCTAAATTTTAACCAAACAATTGCTCGGGAGAAAGTATTCCAAATGGATAATTATCCTGCAGGAATCTGACTTGGAATTTGAAAAATCTAAGGCAAAGAAATATTTGGCTTTTGTGGAACTGATGTGTGATTTCCCCTCTACTGATACTGAAACTGTGGTAGAGGAGCCCATTGCGGACGAATATTTGTTTCTTATCAGTACTCTTGATCCATGGTATGGGGATATTATTGTTTATCTACAAACCCAATATTTTTGGCCTAAAATCTCATGATCTCATCGACGGAAAATATGTTTCCAATCCCAACAATACAATATTATTGGTGATACACTGTATCGTCATGGAGCGGATTTTGTTTTCTGACGCTGTCTTACTCATGAAGAAGCTGAGAAGGTTTTAAATGACTGTCATTTTGGAGCATGTGGTGTTCATATTTCTGGGTATTCCACAGCCCAAAAGATATTGCGTGGTGGTTATTTTTGGCCATTGTTGTTCAAATATTGTATCTATGTAGTCCGGAAATGCCACAATTGTCAACTTTTTGATCATAAGATGCATGCGCCACCTGCTCCTCTTCACCCTATAATTGTTGTCGGTCTTTTCACAAAATGGGGTATTGAATTTATTACATGTAACCCTCACTTGGCCTGGGGGCATGCATATATTATCTTAGCGGTAGATTATTTTACTAAGTGGGCCGAGGAAATGCCTACATTTTCGGCTAACGGCAAGACTACTGCAACTTTCGTATTCAATCACATAATTGCTAGGTTTGGTGTTCCTCAAGCCATTATTACAGATCATAGAAGTCATTTTCAGAATATCATGATGACTGAACTGACAGATATACCTGGCCTGCGCCACGATAGTTCCACTTTGTATTGTTCACAGGCCAATGGTCTGGTTGAAGCTATAAATAAAGTTTTAGTCACTATGATCAGACAAATTATTGGTATTCATAAGACGAATTGGCATTCCGTGTTATTTTCAGCACTTTGGGCATATCAAACCTCAGTAAAAACATCAACTGGTTTCACTCCCTTTCAACTAGTTTACAATTTAGAAGTTGTGTTTCCAATTGAATGCGAAATTCTGTCATTGAAATTAGCCATAGAATTACTCCCAGCTACATCTGAAGAGGAGAAATTTTTTTTGTACTTGGCTCAGCTAGATGAGAATCGACGAAATGCCGCAATAGCAAACGAAGCTCATGTCAAAAGAATAAAAGCTCAGTATGATAGAAGTGTTACCCCTCGTAATTTTTCAGAAGGAGACCTAGTCTTAGTTTATGATCAAGCCAAAGATAAGCTAGGAGCTAGAAAATTCATGCCTATGTGGCATGGTCCTTTCATTATTAAGCGAAAGCTAGCAAAAGGGGCCTATGAGCTGATAGATTTGACGGTGTCGCTTTAGATAAACCCAGAAATGGGCTTTATCTGAAGCGATATTATGCTTAAACTTGGTGTGGAGATTTTTTATTAGATTAGATTTATTTACTGCTAGTGTGTCTTAGATTAGAAAGCGTGCCTAGTTTAGAAGTGTGTGTTTTGTCACTATTCCTTCTTATCTGAGTTTTACTCTTGCTATTGCAGATGTCGACGTCTCTTCAAACCTACATTGGTTTTGCTAATGGTGCTTGTCATAGTACACATAACATTTCTTCCGCAGCTTGGGTTATTTATTCACCCTCTGACAAGTTAGTATCCATGCATGGGGTAAGCCTTGGTCAAACAACGAATAACATTGTAGCTTATAGTGCATTGATTGAGTTATTATCTAAATCCATATCATTTGGAATTCGGAGTTTTATTATTAGGTTGGATTCTGAACTTGTTGTATTACAACTCAATAAGGTTTATGCCATTAGAAATCCAGTGTTATTACGGTTATTTTTAAGATTTCGTCTCTTGGAACATGAATTTGATTACATTGAATATGAGCATATTCTAAGACATTTAAATACATTAGCAAATGCAGTTGCTTCTAGTATGATAAATCGACATTTGCAATAATCAAAACAGTAAATTAAAAACATGTACATAGATAGCCGACAAATAGTGATATATCATAGTATAGAAGTGTTTTCAAAAAATATACATCGTCTTCGATCATAGGTTGGAAACACCTTATGATCGGAAAAAATGGTAATACAAAAGGTCAAAAATATGAGTCTATGACATGATCCTCCTATCACTGATGGTGATCACGATAAGAGACCAGTCCCTGGGCCACCCTACATAGGAACCTCCTAAAAGGTCCTGGGACACCAATCATGTATCTTTATAATCTGAGTGGAATATCATCTATGTCTGTCTCTGGAATGTCTAGAGCCAGGCGCTCTAGGTGATGCTCTAAATCAGATAGGATCTCTGCTGATTATTCTATTGGGGCTGCTGCGGCTGCAGCTGGTTGTCTTCCTTCATGAGGCTGGAGATGGGCTGGTCGTCGTGGGCCCACATCTGCATTTAAAACTTTTGGTTATTAGTTTCAAGACGATCAAAATACAAAAAAAAAAAAAATAGAACTTAGAAATTGTTGAAAATGAGTTTACCTGATTCATCCCACTGTTCCCCTACTGGGAAAGTCATCTCTCCGTCACCGCAGAAATATATCTTGGCGTATGGAAAGTCCTCTATAACAAAAATTTGGCATTCCAGCCAATGAAAATATGAAGGAGGAAATAGAATAATATCGATGCCCTCAATAGCATGACGGGCCATCAATGCAACCCAACGAACCATCCTAGGTTCTCGAGGTCGACCGACATCAACAGGAATGTTCTGCGGAGCTAACATGGGGATCCTTTCTAGAGAAAAGGTGACTACAATGAATCCAGATCCAATTTTATTAAGTTTTCTGTTCTTTTCTCTGGTTAGTTGGCCTTTTACATTGGCCAACACAACTTCACACCAGTTGAAAATGGTGCCTTGAAAATAGTCTACAACAATGCGCTTTTGGGAACTGGTAGGCACATGCAATGCTGCACTCCCACACAGTCTAGTAATAGTAAATGAAATAAATTTTAGCTCGAGATGGATGATAGTTTTTATTTCAATCCGTTTGTCCCTGGGGTCTGCTTGATCATTACAAAACTCTTGTCGAAGACTAGCGACAGTCTAGCCACCTGGCCTAGTCCCAAACAGAGAAATTTGTTCACCCCTCTTGGACAAACCAGTCAGAAAATAGATATCCTCCAGCTCAATTTCAAGCCAGTGGCCTCCAATAATGAAACAATGGTCCTGTACGTTCCACTTGTTTACCAGCCATGTTAGGAGGTCTACCTGTGCCCTCATGCCCTGAATGGCCTAGAATTTATATAAACCGCATGCTCTTAATGCTTGCATTGTGGGAAAATGGAGCATTGTGGTGTCATCTACGTCTTCATGCTCACGTTCTCTCCAAATTAGCATCTTTTTTATCCTACAATGCATAAAAAGATATGTTAGAACAATCTAATTTGAAATTTTTTGGGCGGCAAATGAGAATTTTTTTTTTGAAATTCAAATGCGCGGGAACTGCACTTTGTCTTCATACAGAGTGCATAGGAACGCACGAGTGTTGTGATACAAGTGCGAACCCACAAATTTTTTCTACATAGGAAAAATTTGGGGTCCATAGGGCCCGTGTGTTGCACCTGCGAACCCCCGCGGGCGATTTTTTAAAACATATTTTTCTCTTAAAAATGAAATATAAAGCCTAAAAATGAAATGTGAACGGATGAAAAGAAAGATCATGAGGTTATGGATTACCTGGAGCTGACAGTTCTTGATTTCATTGGACGGATTTTCTAGAATCTTCACAGGAACGTTTTTACCCAAAAGATTTTACTTTTCACACTGAACTCGAACGGTAAAAATGAAGTTAGAAAAGTCCTTTTTATAAGTTTTTTTGAATAAATAAATTTTTAATTTGTTTATTTTTCACTTTAAAAAGGTTATTTTTGAAATCATTTTTATTTATCTTAAATAGGTATGTGTAATGTTTCAAGTTTTTGTGCAGAAATTGGATTTTTCAGGAGAATTGATCATTTTTCAACAAAGAGAATACTTTTATCACTTTTTCGGACTCTTTCAAAAATTTACGAAAAAGCAAAACATTGGAGTCCTCTTTTAATCCCTTTTCAGACTCTCTAAACATGAAAAGATTTCCGAGCACTTGATTATTTGAAATCGTTAAAATAAACGAATGATCGTCCCTTCAATATAAGTTTACCCCTTTTTATGGACTGAAATGGACTATTTACGAAAAAGGCATATGTTGACTAATTACAGTCAATAGAGTTCTCTCTTGCATTATTTTATCCTTTTTCAGACTCGAGAGACTAAATTTACAAAAAAGTACACCCATGGAGTTTTCTTAATTTTTTTCTTTTGACTCCCTAAAATTGAAAAACACTGAGTTTCTCCTATACTGGACTCGCTAAAATTTAACAGTAAAGGACCTATTCAATTTTAAACAGGAACGAACCACTCCTTATTAGGGTTCGAATCTTAAACTAAGTTGGACTCATCCAAAGGATGAGCTTATAAACAAGAAAATGTTATCCTCCTCAAGCTTGTCGAAAATAAAGAGGTACTTGCCAGAAATGGTGGGGGAAAAGAGAGCAAAATGGACTTGTTTGTTGTATTTTGATTTTTCAAAAATCCAGTTAACCACTCTTGAGCACGACACTTTTTTTTCACCTGGGTTGGGAAATCCTTTGCCTAATAGTTAATCAAACCATATTGAAAGTTTTCAGCCAGTTTCTGGGTATTAGCTTTGGGTCAATTGTCACCAAGCCTTCTGCAGTGTCGTTATGTGTTCAAGAGGACAGTTCAAACAAACCATTCATCTGCAAAATATCTGTCATCCATTTTGACCATCCCTAAGTCAGTCCTAGCCAATATATTTCTTCAAAACTTGATCTATGATTTCGTGTTGTGGGCTTGCCTACGACGGGTCGCTTTCTATTGACGACAACTTATTATCTAGGAAGTTGATCTAGAAATCGTCAGTACTTTGAAATCTGCATACCTCAATGGTAGGTTTCTCGCCTTTGATGGCATGTTGCATAATTGAACTTCGATCGAATGATTTCATGACATGTTCGACTTCAGCTCATTCATTCACATTTCATGGATTTTATTGAGTAATTTGAGAGCCATTGACATTACTGGTGGTTACTCTCACACTTGTTAATAGTTTACATCATTGACTGTTGATCAAGTGGTTTCTACCATGTTCAACTTTGATACATTCATTCACATGGATAGAATCGTACTAGTTCGAGATGCAGAAATCAAGACCCTGGATCTAGTTTCTACCATCCAGGCTGTGAGGAATTTTGTTATCATTTATACAGTGGACTATTTATAAACAGATGGCTACTTCCATACTATGTCTACACATGTCTATACTGTGATGTATTCAAAATCATTCCTGTATCAGAAAATTTTGAATCAGTTTTTAGTTAGTTTTGATCTGAGTATGGGAATGCCTACCTTAGAGATGATATGTATACATATATATTTTGCGTTGAATGTTTTTACAGGTTTTGAGTGGGTTGTCCACAGGATAATCCTTGAAATGATAAAGTACTGCACTCTTCATATATGACAGACTTCAGCTTCATCTATTCCAGACTTTGCACTTTAGGGGGTAATTTGTTGCACTAAATATTGTCATCCTGACATTATGATATGTGTATGAGCTCATTATTACTCATAATTCCTCCTTTGCAAGTCTAACATATCAGTTCCTCATATCGAGCCTTGAAAATCAGAGAAAATTTCCTAAAATATCCTTAACTTTGGTGTTGCACTTTCTCTATATCTTGCCTGCGGTCCCGCACCTAATTTTCATGTCTCCTGCGTACATGAACGCACTTTCTCTGTGTTATGGGTGCGGACCCCTGTAAAGATTAAAAAGGCATAATTAAACTCAATAAATCTCACTTTTAGTAAATTTTAGAAGCCTCTAGAAAGAATCTTGCAGTGGCAGAACCGCTCTTTTGAGGTTCATGTATCCCTTACCTTATGAAGCTAACCCCTTGATGTGAGGAGCTTATCCCTTTGAAGGAGGATTCTATCCCTTCATAGTTGGAACTGAAACCTCCTCTTTTCCACTTTAAAAAGAGGCATTGGGTAGCCTCAAGGGGAGTTCAAGCTTTAGAATTATTTGAGGTTAAGTGCTGTTGGGATTTAGACTCATTTAACTGATATTTTTGTGAGGAGAGATCACATACCTGTATCTGTCTCGGTTGGAGGAGTGCAGAATGTATCAGAGTAGAGGAGATTCCTGATTCGGACCCTGAGAAGGCCTATTCAACATCAAGGCTAAGGTTGTAAGGTTTTCCTTATTTTAAAGTTAATACAAATGAATTCATTTTTCTCAATAAGCTGTTAGTTAACTGTTTATTTCATGGATTCATTGATTACCATGATAAGCATGATTTATGATGTTTACTATATAGGTGCTATTTAATGTTTTCTTGTTTGTGACTACAGGTTTATCAAGATAGCTCCTCCAAGTGCACGAGGGACAACAACTACTTCAAACAAGCATTGGAGCTACGGTAAGTCTTTGACACCTCTATAGTGCTTTTTTAAAATCATATATGCTTAGAGAAAGATAGGTTTATTTGGATGTTTGTTGCTAGATTACCTTTTGGTACTAGGGAGATCGGTCTTGTCCGTAAGATTGATTAATCCGCCCAACAATGCTAGTTAATTCCACATATAAACTTTACATCTTGTCATTTTCCTCACTCCACGAATTCGAGTAAAATATCCCTAGAAAAATTCCTCATCTTCAATGGCTACACCACCAATACCAAGTTCCTCTATTGTTTAAAAGGAAGAGAAGGCTAAGGAACATGATTTCTATGAACATGATGTTGATGTTCAAGATCGTATCATAACCAATTATGACATGAGAGAAATGATACAACTAGTACACAATAACTCTTATTAAATAGGGGATCACTATAACATATCTGAATCAAACATGGTCCTTGAAGTAGTCCTGCAAGTCAAATATTTCTTGAATGTGGTAACATGGCTGTTACACCATTTTTTGGTCATCTAAGCTATTATCATTAGATGGACCCAAGTACACCATGTAAGACCAGTTTTACCCTAAGTAAAACTGCTTTCACTATGTTAAAACAGGAAACCCCAAAAGGAAATATTAAACAAACCCATATTTGTTTTATTTTCCTCATGGAATAATTAATTAAACCATAATTTAATTATTATTCCGAGTCATGTTTAACCCAAAATCAAAGAAATTAATTAGATAAACCTTTATTTATCTTATTATTTTCTAGGAATAATCATTTAAACCTTATTTAGATGATATTCCTTGTTAAATACGACCAAATCACCCACAAATAATTAAATAAATCACTATTTATTTAATTATCTTTCAACCACTTCCTTAAATAATTAAATAAATCATTATTTATTTGATTATCTTCTAACTGCTTCCTTAAAAAGATAAATAAATCATTTATTTATTTATTTTTGACAAATCAAGGGATTTGACCCAAGTCAAATACCTTTTCCCTCCAACAAATCTAATAAAATATTCCATAAAAGGTGGATCTAGATTTGGTTAACATTATTTTAATCATGCACCAAGATCTAGAATGACCCAATATTTTGTTATAAATAGGAGGGTTTTTCCTGCCATTCTTCACCTTTTGTTGCCTATTAGATCACTCTGGATCTATACACTTGGTCACATTTTTCTACATTATTTGTTGTGTGAGCTCCCTTTGAGTTCTATCTTTGTCTGGGTTTTCTATACCAACAAGAGAGAGAGATTCTAGATCTGAAGTGCTGAGGACTTCCAAGAACCCATCCCATTGAGGAGAATTGGATATGCCTTCTTGTTTTCCTCCCAGGTGCCCTTAATACAAAAATTCTTTCAAAAAATTGTTCTTGTCTTGTCTATTGGTATATGGAGCAAACCCTTGTTTTTACTGCTTAATGTCTTTCCATGCATAGATCTGGTTTTTTGCAGCTCTTTTCTTGTTCAACTAACCGCAGATATGAAGATATTGGCAGCCACTTTTGTTGTTAGGGCTATTAGTTATACGTAGCTAAAGTGGTCCTTTTTCGTACACTTCGACAAAGGATTCATACTAACAAATGGCGACTCCACACGGGTTTTAAATAACGACCGCTGTCGTTTTTCATATTCCAGCATATCCAGCTACTTCAAACCCTAGGGTTTCTTTTCAGCTGAATATTTTCCCTATTTTTATGTTGTTTTTCTCACATAAAACCCTAAAACATTAAAATTTCTAACTTCCGTGTGTTTCTGGCCCTATTGCGCAGGTAAGCGACACCAGCCGCAACTGAGACGGCAAATTTTCTGAAAATCTGCCGCCGAGACAACCGGAACGGGGGGTCGCACTTTTTGGCCCTAAACCTGTGACTTGGACCTCCAGGTCGCACTTTTTAGCTTATTTCCTGCGACCTGCACTGAAATCAGGTCAGAAACTGCGACCTGCCATTTTTCGGCAATTTTTCTGCAATTTTTCTGGGTTTTGCTGCAGCTTCTACCAGGGTCCTCCAGCCTCTGTCTCAGCCCGTTTTGACCAAGTTCTGATATGTTTTTACTCATCTAAGTGGGAACCTAGCCCCCTAGGGCTTTAGTACCCTCCACTTTTTGTGGAAGAGTTTTAAGCTGTTTCAGCCGTCTGTTTTTCAGAGCTTCAGCCTCCTTTTTTCCAGATCTGTTACCTCCCTTTCAGATCCTTTGAAATTAGCCTTTCTTCCTTTCAAATCACCTCCTGTCGTTTTGTTTGGACCTACTTTCTGGGCCTCCCCCTTGCCCCCTCCATTTTTTCTGATTTCCTTCCTTTTTCCAGCCACCTTGCCTCTGTCTCTTGGCTGTGATCTGCACCTCTTTTCAGCAGCTTTATCCTCTAGATCCCTGTCCCTTTCGACCCTAGATCTATTGACCTCTTTTTATGTGTGTTTTGACTAGCTTTTTTCCCTCTTTTAGAGTAGTTTTGAGAGACCTGCCTTTTTGGGTTAGATTGATGCATAGTTAGCTGTTAAATGTTCTGTCCTTTCAGCAATCTATATTGTTCTACGCAGATTTCTTTTCAGTTACGCAGCACACTTTTTCTTGCTCTCAAAACGAAAAGGTTTTAAAAATTAAAATTAATGCACACCACACACTAACCCTAAGTGAAGAAGCGCCTGGTTAACACCGCCTCGCAAAGACTCTAAAATCAATTGTCACTACACCTTATTTTCCCTTGACATCGCTTGATTCTGTCCCTTTCTGCCCTTGTCGGTTTCCTTATTCCTGTCATCATTGTGCCCCCAAGGCGCTTTTCCCGGAGACTTCTTGGCCTTCATCCTTAGTTTCCAGTCGATCGACCTGCTCCGCCCCACCGTCGTCGAGCCAGTCCACCTTCGAGTCCGCACTCCGACTCCTCTCCTGATTCATCGGGTCCTCCTTCTCCTCCTGGTTCTCCCCCTGTCACCTTCACTATGTCTGGTCCAGGGCCTAACGCTAGCAGTTCTCTCGGCCCTAATGCCGACCCTACTACTAGCGGAACCGCCACAGGAACTACCCCGGCCACCCCTGTGCTGCCGTACATTGCAGGCCTCAGCCTCCCCGATTTCCATCAATTGATCAATGACCCCATTCACCACAATGCTAATTGGCCTGCTATGCCAACCAAGCTCCCCTCCGACATCCCTAAGTTTGAGGGCCTTAATGGCGAAGATCCAACCAATCATGTCCGATCTTTCCACATGTGGTGTTCCTCCAATTCCATTACCGATGACTCCATCTGTCTTCGTTTGTTCCAACGCACGCTCATCGGCGAAGCTTCTAAATGGTATGTCGAACAAGCCACCTTTACCCATACCACCTTTGAGACTCTTGCCCAAGCCTTTTTGTCGTACTTCCAGCTTCCTCTCCGATACGATACTGGCACGGAGCTCTTGACTTCCTTCAAGCAATCCTCTTCAACACGCCTTTCCGCCCATGTTCAAGAATGGCGAAGAAGACGGAGCTTATGTCGAGCCCCTCCCTTCGAAGATCGGGTTTACATGGATTGGTTCCTTCGCACCCTTCCCGCTCCCATCGGCAAAGATGTCGCCTCTCATTTTCCTCAAACTGAAGAAGCCGCCCTCCAAATAGCCTTGAAATATGACCTGATCTACGCTCAATCTGGTTATGTTTATACCGTTCTTCCTGACCTCCCCAGGCCCAGTGGCGCTAACGCCCCGGGGGCATCTCATTCCGCCGACGGTATCGTTGGAGCCCTTTCCCATCCATACGCTCAACCTCCTATGGGCTATGGTCTCCCTCAGGGAGGGGCCAGCTCCTCCAGCACTCTTCCCCCTCCCGGTAGCATGTATCGAGGATACGGCATGCCTCCTCCTTTTGCCCAACCTCCTGCTTACCTCAATGTTGCCCAACCTACCCATTACCCTTATCCACAGCCTGGTGCGCCAGCTCCTCCAGCATATGCGCTTCCTCCTCCCTTGCCTCCTCAACCCCAGCACCAGCACCTACAGCCCCCTCCAGGGCAAGTATTTGCACAGCAGGGCGCGACTAATCCCCCTTCTTCTCAAAGAAGGCGGAGAGGCAATCCAAACCAATCTACCCCTGGTACCCGTGGACCCAATCCTGGTGTGGACCCTAACACTGCCAACCAGCAACAGGGCACTCAGCCCAAGCCAGACAGGCCGCTTCGCACAAGTAAGCCTTGTTTGTGTTGCAGTGTTTATGGTCATTACACCCACGATTGTCCCCTATTACCCCAGATGCGGTAGATGTGGGAGTGTCAAGCCACATTGCGCGGAAAACACGCCTCCCCTCATGCTCCTCCTAATGTGGCCACTACCCAGCCAGCTGTGTTTACTGATCCTTTCCCTCAGCAAGGATTCGTCGCTACCCAACCGCCCGATAGCCAGGTAGCCACCCCCCCTTCTCTTTCTGGTTCCTCTGATTACCAGATCCTTATGATGCACTCCGATCCTAACCCGTCCATCGATCTTCACCTTCAAACTCGGTCTCGCCAGTACTCCAAGCCTCCTGCTCAGTCTGCTCCCGAGCCTCCTTCTTCAGGTTCTCCAGAGCCTCTTTCGTCACCTAGTAGCCCCTTACATATCCCTCAACCAAAAGTTGAGGTTCATACCAAGATACCTAAGGGCCCACTACGTCGAAACGCTGCTCCCAGTTGAGCTGCCCATTCGTATAGCATAGTAGATGATTTGGCACAATCTCCTGCCGCCATTTCCACACTGGAACTCCTCCAGTTGTTCCCTTCCCAAAAGAAGGCTCTACTATCTGCCGTGGGCGCTGTAGATCCTGCTGACAACCAAATGATTGTTTTCGACGCCACTCAATCGGACCATCCTCCTCTCCCTCCTTCCGTCGCCTTCCAAATCCCAGTCAAAATACGGAACGCCAACATGTCCCGGTGTATCATTGATAAGGGGGCATCCACCTGTGTGATGTCCGCTTCGGTTTGGAAGCAACTCGGATCCCCTGAACTGGCCCCTTCCACGATCACCCTTCGAGCGTGGGACAGTCATGCCTCCCAGCCCATTGGCCTGTTTCGTAATCGTCCTATCACCCTCGCTGGTAAGATTGTTTGCGTTGACGTCGAAGTCATCGACGCCCTGCTAGATTACATTATTCTATTGGGGCGAAGCTACACCTATGCTATGTCTACTGTCCCATCCGCGGTCTTTCACAAGATGTCTTTCCCCCATAATGGAAAGATAGTCACCATTGACCAGTTGACATATCATGAGCCAAAATCTCAGACCTCCCCTGAGACGACCATCTCTTCTGTAGCCAACAAGCAAACCGTTGATTCCTTGACCAGTGTCTCCCCCGGCGTTTACAAAGATTCCTCCCTAATTGGAACTTTCCCTAACCTTCCCCCCCCTCCTATCACTGATCCCAGCTCATCGAATGTTTACATGATGCAATCGTCCCAGGCTGCCCGTAAGCAGCCTGCCTCAGCTAGTCAGCAACCTCCTCCTGGCCCCCCGAAACTCGCTCCTAGCCATTCATCTCAGCCAGCCGGACCTCCTCCTTCTGGCCCTACCCCTACAGCTGGTATCCCTGAACCCCTTTATCCTCCCGGATCGGTTCCTCCTAGCCTTAACCATCTCGAAGCCGTCCCCCCTGGTCATTACCCTGCTGGGCAGATCCCTTTCCTAGCTCCCCCTCCCGGAGTATATTCTGTCCCTGTCATGGCCACCCTCTCTCTCCCTAACTTGACCTTGGGCATACCGGTCTGGTACCTTGATCCCCCAGCTGCCACCCCTCCTGGTCATCCCAAGCCCTATATGGCTTTGACACCGGTTCAACCGGTCCCCCTAGCTTCCTCCGTTGCCCCTGTGCCCCCAGCACCTCCACAGGACCCTTCTCCTGTTGTGACGGCACCCGGGAGGAAAAGAAAAGCCCGCAAGGGGGCACCCAAAGACAAGACTACCATGACTGACCTGGCCCCTTCGCCACCCGCGAAGCCTTGCGCTTTATGTGATGTCACTGGTCATGCCACCCATGCTTGTCCCGAATTGCCCCGTATTCAGCCCATGGTTAAAGTCGCGTTCCCCGAGTCTACGGTCCATGAAGCCCCCATTCCTTCTCCGTCCGTAACCAAGAACCCCAAGACTCTCCGCACTAATAAGCCTTGTGCTTTGTGCGGTGTTCATGGCCATTACTCCCACCATTGTCCTCACCTGACGCACTAACACGCATCTTTAGAGGTAATCCGAGAGTATGAGGTTGAAAAAAATCAATCCACCTCTCCTATCCTCGCGCAGTACACTTCAGGTCAGCCTGAGGATCCCCCCACTCCCATCGACATTCCCCCCCTTGATGTTCAAATGACGGAGTCTACTGTAACCATTCTTTACCTATCCTCCTCGGCGAGACACTCGGAGCCTAGCCCATCTGCATCCTCCCCTGTTGTGTCCCTTGACCACCCTTGTCCTCCTCATACACGAGATCACTCCACCCGTGTCTCTGTTGACCTCCATAGCCCGAGTCCTCACCATGCTTCCGATAGCCCTCATATACCACCCTGTATGAGTCATGGTAATCCTGCCCCTTGCACTCCCTCCTACGGTTGCCACCTGATGACTTCTGTACACTCACGCTGCCGTCATTACCTTTCCTCCCCTCATTTGTTGTCTTGTCACGCCATTCTGCAGGACCCCCCGTCCACACCATTTATCGGTTACGCCGATGGTGCAAGTCGCTACTCCAGGAATCTAGCCTCGGAAGGTTGGGCCATCTTCACCCCCTTGCATGCCCTTGTTCTTTCTAACGGGGTATGCATTGGTTCTGCCACCAACAATCAGGCCAAATATGATGCAGTGCGTGGTCTCTTAGCCGATGCCCTCTTTCATCGCATCCTCCATCTGCACGTTCGTTTGGATTCCCTACTTATTGTAATGAAACTAAATGGTGTTTATCATGTGCATAACCTTATGCTGTTTAGACACTATTTACGAGTGAAAATCTTGATACGTGCATTTGAAACCATAACTTTCAACCATGTACCTCAAGAACAGAATCACTATGTATATAGTATTGCAAACCATGTTCTAGATTGGCATTTATCACACACATTTCATACAAGACAATAACATTACTAACCATAAAAAAAACGATGCATATCCATAATATGTGTCGCACAACATGTGTTTAGAGTCCATCTACTCTAATACATACGACATGCCCATAGCATGTTACAAAAAACCCAAAACTGGGTGCACCACCTGCCCCTACATACATCATAGGGGGCACCACATGCCCCACCCCTAATCACTATCTAGAGGTTCCCGGGCCAATAGCTATGCCCCTGCAGCATGTAGATCGCGCATAGCTTGACCGGCCATCGCCATGCGCCGCATGACACCTCGCCACTCCGAGGGTAGACCAACACATGGCTCTATGAACTGGTCGTCTAAGTCCTGCCACCAGCGCTCTGATACTCCGGTCAACAACCTTTCGCATCTACGGTGGATGTCCTCCAGCAGGGCGGCTGCATCCTCATTCTGCGTCGCTCTCGACCCACTTGGACCGGTCGCTCCAGACGCTGCCGGTCGTCCCATATATCCGGCCGGTTTTACCGGTGCTATATCTGCATACCAAAAGTACATGAATCAGTACCATCAATTACTATTCAAAAACTTTAACATGCCCACACAAGAATAGTAATCTGTCACTTACCATCAGGCCCCCAGAATCGACCAAGCGGAAGTGGCAGATCCGGATCTCCACAGTAGCTCATCCCACTATAGGGATAGTCATCTATGTACAATGGCATCTGATCCCAATGGGCAAAAAACTTTGGCCGAAAAACTTGCCCGACCGCCCCTCCTCCTCCTCTGCATAGTAGCCATCCCCAACGGCGCATCCTGGGCTCTCTCGGGCCCCCATCTGGAAGCTATACACGAGGCCTCAAGGTCGGGATCTTCTCAAAGAAGAAGGCGCACAACAAAGTCCCATATGACTAGTCATGGTTCACCTGCCGCCTGCATAGTGGCAACTGTCGCTTTAGCGACACCAACATCATTTGGGCCCACCCATAGTAGGTCCCACCCAGCACATGTTCCACTATCATCATCTGCCCCCTAGTGATGTGATGGAACATCTGGATGCCCAGGATTCGCAGCACAGCTGCGGCCACTGCACGTGTTTCTAGCCTCTCTAGATCCCCGATCAGTATTTGAGTCCCCTTGACTTGGAGACCCGGTCGACAATGATGTTCCACGAACTCCATGATATGCCGCCCCTGCGGCAACACTGGCTGTGTGTTTCCCACCATCCCCAGTGGCGGGAGACCAGTCAAGAAGTACACGTCCTGGACCGTCAGTTCGATCCTGTGCCCCTGCACTATAAAGATCTCTTGATCTGGATCCCAGTAACTGATAATCTGGGCCAGTAACGGTTCCCCTACTCTCATCAAAGGGTTCTCCAAAAACTTGAGAACCCCAAATCTGGCCAATACACGGCGGACACCCTGATCCGCCTGGATCTCTGTCCGTAGTGTCCCTAGATCTCTCTCTCTCCAGTTGACCCGTAACTCTGCCATACCTCCACAAACACATCATTTTTGCCAGCATACAGATCGGGAAAACCATAACCAAACACCAAAACCCAACTTCCAGCCATAAAACAGCACCAAAACCCCCTCATCTCCCAGGTCACAGTTTTCTGCTCTTTTCTGGACTAGGTCACACTTTTTGCCCTGATACCTGCGTCCTAGGTCGCACTTTTTTCCCCCAAAAGTGCGACCCGGCCGTCGAGATGAAGGAGGGGCTGTTTCTGGGATTCTGGGCCCTAAACTGAAAATGTAATCCATCAAAATGCAAGAGAAAAGTTAGACCTCTTACCTGCAACTGATGGATCGCGATTCAAACGGTCGGTTTGTCCACTATGTTCGCCGCAAGATTTATGGCCTTCTCTCCTCTCCACATTCACCACAGCAACAATAGCAAATGAGTGATTTTGGAGGGAAAACTGCCTTATTAAAAGAGAACCCCTGTTTCTTCTTCCGACTGCTGTGACCACACCGTAGCCCCGTTTGACGAACCGTCTGCACCGTTGGAAATCTCTCACCGAACTCTCAAATGGGTATCTGTTAGTTGTTTGAGATCTAATACTTCACCAGGACACATTTTGTCCAAGAAGGGTCACTTCACCTCTCCTTAAAATCGAATTTCCTCACTTACGACACTTGTACTTGGGGCACCATCTTGCCTCCTTACATGTCTTCGTTCGTGTTGATTTTCGTCATGAGTTCCCATCATGTACTCATGTTTTCATGGTCCCCCATTGGGGCCTTTATTGTGTGGCAGCACCATCAAGTCGCCCTTGTTTAGAGCATCCAAGTTGAGTTATCATTCCCTCCATGGAGTCTATACCGAGTCCCTTTGTACCCTCATATAGCCCTCCATCCGTCATTGTTAGGTCTCTCTCTTGTGTCGCACATTATGACCTTCAGTTCCACTGTCCCCCATCCCTGACGATGTTGTGTCAGTCGCTGCCATGTCATTCATGCCCTTTATGCTCTAGCAAGGGAAGTCGTCCATTAGCTACTCAGTCCTTTCCACTTCACTATCATCATTAGTGTCAGTCTGTCCGTCGCTCTACTCTTTTCTCTCATGCCTTAGTTGAGGGTCTCTCATTGCCTCAACTATGGCGGACCTCCTTCTGTCGACATCAGCTCATTCATTCCAGAAGCCAGGTCTAGAGGGCGGTGTACCTTGGTCCCAGCTTCCACTCTTATTCGGTGCCTCGGATCGGGCAAAGGGATATCTCCTTTCCCTTTGGCTTGATTGCTTCTCCAGCTCCTTCAACACGATCGAGATTCGTATACTTGATGGTCCAGTGATCCAACAACAGCTCTTGATGATTCCCGGGTGTGTGTGAGATGTTTCAACCCTCATGAGGGGGTGGCCCTGCAGGTAGCCCCCCACATGCCCGAATGCCCTCTTCTTTGCAGCCTTTGATGCAGCTCCAGATATTTGATGATGTTGGCCGTAGCCACTTGCAGTGCCTCTTCGACTTGCATGTATCAGTCAGATTTTGTGAGCCCTTCCCCATTTACAGGGGGCATTTGGGTTGTATTTGTATCTCATGTACTCAGATATTATTGTACAAGTCCTGGCTGTTATCCCACGCACATCCTATATGTGGGATTCCTCATTGTATTTTTTATCTGGCTCATGATGATGCCAGCTGTACTTTATGGTTCGGTCCCTTGTTTACTGGACACACTATTATTTTGTACTTTGTCTCAGCGGGCATAGGTATGCCTCCCCCGCCGCCTTCAGCACAGGTACCCTCTCATCAAAAGAGACTTGTTGCACCTGCGAGTCTCGTCTCCTCAGGGTCTAGTCCTTCAGCACACTATCTACCTCACATTTCTCTCTCTGACATCCCTTTTGTTGTCTAGTGAGTGTGTTCTTACAACGTACTTCGGTCATACGATTTGCTCCTGACACTCGCACGCTGGGGGGCAATCTGTTACACCATTTTTTGGTCATCTAACCTTTTATCATTAGATGGACCCAAGTACACCATGTAAGACCGGTTTTACCCTAAGTAAAACTACTTTCACTATGTTAAATTAGGAAACCCCAAAAGGAAATATTAAACAAACCTATATTTGTTTGATTTTCCTCATGGAATAATTAATTAAACCATAATTTAATTATTATTCCCAGTCATGTTTAACCCAAAATCAAAGAAATTAATTAGATAAACCTTTATTTATCTTATTGTTTTCTAGGAATAATCATTTAAACCTTATTTAGATGATATTCCTTGTTAAATATGACCAAATCACCCACAAATAATTAAATAAATCACTATTTATTTAATTATCTTTCAACCACTTCCTTAAATAATTAAATAAATCATTATTTATTTGATTATCTTCTAACCGCTTCCTTAGAAAGATAAATAAATCATTTATTTATTTATTTTTAACAAATTAAGGGATTTGACCCAAGTCAAATACATTTTCCCTCCAACAAATATAATAAAATATTCCATAAAAAGTGGATCTAGATCTGGTTAACCCATGCACCAAGATCTAGAATGACCCAATATTTTGTTATAAATACGAGGGTTTTTCCTACCATTCTTCACCTTTTGTTGCCTATTAGATCACTCTGGATCTATACACTTGGTCACCATTTTCTGCCATTTGCTGTGAGAGCTCCCTTTGAGTTCCATTCTTTGTGTGGGTCTTCTACACCAACAAGAGAGAGAAATCTTAGATCTGAAGTGCTGAGGACTTCCAAGAACCCATCCCACTGAGGGGAATTGGATACACCTTCTTGTTTTCCTCCCAGGTGCCCCATTAATATAAAAATTATTTCAAAAATCATTCTTGTCTTGTCTATTGGTATATGGAGCAAACCCTTACTTTTTCTGCTTAATGTCTTTCCATGCATAGATCTGGTTTTTTGCAGCACTTTTATGTCTAACTAACCGCAGATCTGAAGATATTGGCAGCCACTTTTTTTGTTAGGGCTAT